>JASANQ010001172.1:0-51573 GCA_030849645.1 Wallacemonas sp. Wsd | reverse complement strand
GCCATCAGGTGCTCCACATGCCCGCCGTGTCCACAGCGCATGCACTGCAGCACCAGGCACCCTTCCGGCGTGTTCTCCTCGCCGTGCTTCATGCCGCTCCGCACGCCGATCACCACGTTGGGGCTGAGGCTCTCCCAGGACGTGACCGGTCCCAAAGGGCTGACGGACGCATTGCCGCCATCGAACGTGCTCGTCACGGCGCGATCGAGCAGCGACAGACCGCACACGGCGCAGGCGTGGATCGGGGCATGCCGCGCCGTCATGGGGTGCGAGTAGCAGCCCTTCATGCGCTGATAACGAAGGTAGAGGTCGACCGAGGCGTCTGTAGATGCCAGTGCGGCGGTGGCGCGCGGCCGCAGCTTCGCGTAGAGCGCGCGCTCGAGTGCCCGGCGCACAATGCGGGCCTCGCAGCGTTTCGTCTCCTGCCCCACCAGCGCCAGCACCCGCTCCACCAGACCGACGACGGAGATGTAGTCGCCAAAGACACCGGCGTGGTGCAAAAACGGCGCGAGCAGGTCCGTGTCCTCGACACTGACGTTGCCGAGACCAAAGGCGTGTGAGTAGGCGGCGGCGCTCGAGGCCCCGTCGCGGTCGCTACGGCTGCCGTCGCGCAGCAAACACGGAAGGACGATGCCGCAGACGGCTACGCCCGCCCAGAAGGGCTGATGAGATTGTTGCAGGACCTTGACGGTCTCACGCAGCACCGGGCCGATCATCTCGTTCACGTAGGAGTTCAGCGCCTCGCCATCGCGGTGTCGCGCGTCATCTGTGGTGGTGGCGTTGGTGGTGGTGGTCGTGGATGGAGACTCCCTTTTGCGTGCCCGTCCGTGGCCGTGCTTGTGCGAGAGGCTCACGTTCATCGAGTAGTACGTCGTCGTCATCGCCTTGGCCAGGCGGCGGAGCGTGCTGAGGAGGTGTGCGACAGTGTCAAGATGAAGCGCCTTGCAGAGCTTCGAGGCCGCGTGCATGGCCAGGTGAGCCTCGCCCTCGAGCGTGAGGTTCACGTCCGTCCAGCGGCACGAGCGCCGGTGCGTGCCAAACACAAAGGCCGGTTCACGCAGCATGGTCGGCAGCAGACCACCGTCCGTGTAGAAGCGCGAGGTCAGCAGGAGCTTCGCTGTGCGCGGCACTACCACGATGTCCTCCAGTCCAAGGCCGACTGGGACATCGGTCGCCCCGTCATCGTCGCCCATCGCGTGTCCAAAGTGCGACTCGCCCGCCGACGCCGGCCACGCGGACGGATCCCGCGGAGCGGCCTCGAGGCTCGACAGCCAATCCGACCACGGCCACGTCTCCGACGGCAGCGGCGGCTGTTGCTGTGCGTGCTGCTGCTGCGGCGGCGGTGCTGGTGCCGGGGGCTGCGAGGCACGCAGACTGCTGGCGGTGCTGGTGGTGACCGCATCCGGGCTGTGGCACGGAGGGAGCAGGCGTGTCGGCGTGCGGAGGGGCCGCGCGGCATCCTTGTAGAAGGCGTACACCCACGGCGGATAGGCCAGCTGCGGCGGAGGTGGGGGCGACGGGAAGCTGTGCGTGGGCGGGGGCGGCGGGGCGTGCAGCTCGTCGGCCCCCATCGGCGACAGGACGGCACTGTGGGAGATGGACTGACGGGCACTCGAGCACGTCGTCAGACTCGCCCCAGAGGTCACGGGCGGCAGCCCACGCGGCGGCCCACGACCTCGTGCCCCTCCCTCTTCTTCTTCTTCGTCTTCCTCCGAGGCGGCGCGCAGGAGGTCGGGCCCACGACTCGTGCATCCCCAGGCCACCAACCCACCCTGCGGCAGCAGACACGCGCGAAAGAGGCGGCGGCGGTGCTGCACTTGTGCCAGCCGTGCGCCGGTCTCCACGCTCTCCATGTGCGTCAGATCGTGCGCGGCGAGCACGGCCGAGCTCACTGTGACGGCCGTGACGGAGGCGTTCGTGCTGTTGCGCGCCGTGTCGACCTCGAGCGGACGGCTGGCGCTGGCGCCGGCGGACACGGCGTCTGCCACGGAGGTGTGAGTGGGCGGCACCGTCGCCGTCGTCATGGCTGCCGTGGTCGCGGTGATGGCTGGGGCTGGTCGCGCTGGGAAAGGCATCGCCCCTCCCCCGCCTCCACTTCGCGGTCCCGGCTCCGGCACCGGGCTGGCCAGAGGCGAGTGCCGCGGCGAGTCGATGACGTGGTGGTCGGCCGCCGTCTGTGCAGCCGCCGGCACGAGCGAGAGGACGTGCAGGGCGGCCTCGTCCAGCTCCAGCGAGACCCAGCCCCGCACAAGCGACACAAAATCACGCAGGAAGCTCGTCGGCCACGACGCCTCGGGTGAGACGGCGCTCGAGAGCAGCCCTGCCTCACCGTCTGCGCTTGCCCTCGTGTCGGCGGCGGCCGCCGTGATCGGTCTCTGGCTGGCAATCGAAAGTGGGTCTGGCGGCGGCGGCGGCGGTGGCGCGGTCGCCGCGGCGGCGGCCGAGTCCCGGTGAGCGGGGAGTGTCGCGGGCAGCCAGTGCAGAAGCCTCGCCGCAACATGCGGCTGCAGGAGAATGTGCAGGCGCTCCCGCTCAGGCACCGGCGGTGCCTCGGTGGCGGACACGGCGGGCTGCGCGGCCTCACCGCCCTCCTGGCTCTCATCGGTGGAAAGGTCCGGCCCGCCTGTGCGCGCGGCTGTCGTCGGCGCCGTCGCTGGCAACAAGGACATGGCCGCGGCGTGGCCCACGTACTCGCTGGCCATGTCCGCGGTGATGCCGAGACTGACGGTGAAGCCCGAGCCGGCCCCGCCCTCGCCGTCTGCCGTGCCTGGACCGCCCTTGCCATCGGCGGACATGTGGGCGTCGGCGGAGGCGGCCGCGACGAAGGGCTGCGACTCGGCCGAGGAGAGCAGTCGCCACTGGCAGCGCTCGAGCGGGTAGCGCGGTCCAAAGGACGCCTCGAGGCACACCACACCGACAAGCAGCGGGGCCTGTGCAGCATGGCCGGCAGCGCTGGCGGAGCCGACCGCGGTGGGGCCGAGCAGGCTGCCGAGCACGGTGGAGGTCGCGACCCCGCCGCCCGCCCCGGTCCCCCCGCCCCCGCCGCTGCCTGGCACACCGCTCGACACATGCGGGCTGGACAGCGCACCGGTGAGACTGAGACCGCGGGCCAGATCACCCATGAAGGGCATCTCACGCGAGAAACGAATGGTCGTGCAGATGACGTCGCGATCGGCGTGGTACACGGGCGTGGTCAGACCAATGGCCGTGCGCGTCGGGTTTTCGCGGTTGGCGGCCGCCTCGGCCTCCTCGCGGCGCTGTGCCTCGGCGCTCAGCTTGGCATCCAACTTGTCGTGGCGGAGGACGTCGCTGTCGTCGTCGTCGTCGTCGTCGGCGACAAGGAAGCGTGAGGTGCACGTCATGGGCACGGAGGACTCACCGTAGGCCATGCTGGACAAGCTGCGGGCGAAGTGGATGTCGGACTCCACCGCCGCCTGCACGTGCGCTTGCATGACGAACAAACAAACAGTAACAACAAGCACACAAACAAAAAGAAAACGTTGGTGGTGTACTTGATGAGCAGTGAGAAAAAGAAAAAAAAAGCGGGAGACGGGAGAGACGGGAGACAAGGGTGGAAAAAGGAAGACATGGGTTTCTTTGCGAGAGAAACAAGCAGCGCTCAAGGTAAGCGAATGTGACTTGATGTGCACCTATTTCAGAGCGGCATCGGCAGAAAGTGTGCCCCGTACGCTGCCAAGTAGCAGGCCAAATGCCACAGAGAGGGGGAGAAGAGTGAGAGAGAAGTGACCAGCACAATCTCCCCGAGAAATGAAAAAAATAATAATAAGGGGACAGATTGCGTAAAAGAGAGTGAAGGTCTGCTGCGGAGGACTTCTGAACGCATGAACGGCAGAAGAACAAGCGCGAGAGCGAGCGACGTGCCACTTTCCCCCCCTTTCCCCCGTCGAATGTTGACTTTTCTTTCTTTTTCGTTTATTGTGTGAAACAAGCAACGACGACAATGCGTGCGTTCAACCAGTAAAATCATCGGGCACGCGAGGACCGTGCACAATCTTCTCGCCAAACACAGAGCGTGTGCGCCACTCATCGCGCGTCTCCGCGTCGATCTGCGGCTCCACGAACTTCCTAAAAAACCACGTGCGACGGACAGATACCTGCTTCCAGTAGTTGTGCAGACGAGCCTGCGTGCGGCCGTAGAAACGGACGAGGTTCTCCTCGCAGATCTGCAGCATAGCGGGGCCTGCCGCGGAGAAGTACATCTCCTCAGCCTGCAGGGCGGTCACCGGCTCGCCCACGTTCTTGCGGCGCTTCACCTCGGACTCAATGTCCGCGTAGAGCTCCTCACGGTACGCGGCAGGGGGCTTGAAGTCGATATCCGTCCACTGCCCACCGCTGTAGCCCTTAATCTGCGGGTAGCGCACCAGGCCCTTGGTCAGCTCGGGCTGCTCGTTGCGGTTGACCTCGTAGAACTTCAGCCCAGGCAGGCGCGCCGCGGACTGATGGCAGAGCACCTCGAACACCTTGTCAACGGCATTGCACGCCGTGCAGTTGTCCTGGTGGTAGCGCACCACCATGACCTCGTCCGAGTGCGCAAAGTAGTTGAGCTTCTCCTTCATCTCCTCGGTCGAGGAAATGGGTCGGACGCACTTGGAGGGGAAGTTCACCCAGAGCGGATTGAGGGCACGCTCATCGTCGCTCTTCACACCACTGCGGAGACCGGCGCTGTTCATCATCAGCGCCTTCATCCTGTGCGATTCCGACTGGTAAAGCTCGAGCTTCTCGCGCTTCTCTGAGATGCGGCTGGCCATGGTGTCGCTCGTCTCCCCATCCCTCATGCCCTTCTCTTTGATGGAGCTCATCCTTTCTTGTGCTTCAATTTTTTTTTACTGGTTGGTAGCTAAAGCTATTTCGCCTGTAGTTCTTTTTGATGGATTGATCGCCGGCAACACTTGCTCACCTGTTGTGAACCACAAGTCAAAAGTATACGGTGTAGAAAAGAAGGATGGAAAGGGTGACGAGGACGAAGTGGTGATGAGGGAGAGAGAAGGGATGCTATCAACACACACACACACACACACACACACACACACGTATGCCACGTAGAGACGAGGCATAAGAAACAGCCCTTTTATCTGACTGCTCTCACAGCCTCTCCCTCTCGCGGTGCACACAGAGCCCAGGAGACGATCATCGGCGGAACAAAATAGAGCACCCAAAAGGCGTGCTCAACCGATGACGCGACGATGAATGAAGCAGTGCGTAGTGGATCTGTCCACAACAGAGAGAATCTCATCGCTAATTTCCTTTTTTCCGAAGGTCACACGTACTGTTTCGAGGCTATTCCACGAGACGAGAACACTCCGAACGACCTCTTTTTATTCTTTTTTTTTTATGTGTTTAAGTGACTGCGGTGTGAGCGCGGGCCTCCACCATTAGGTACAGAGCGAAAATAGACATACATGGGCATACATATATATATAGAGAGAGAGAGAGAAAAAGAGAAACAAAATGGGGGAGAGGGAAAGAGGGAAACAAACACACGCGCGTGCGACGTTAACAACGAAAGAAATCCAACAGCGATTGACATCGATAGATTTTTTTGTGTTCTCTTCTTTTAACCACGACAAAAAACAAAAAACTCAAAAATTAGCAATTCATTTGAGTGTGTGTATATATACGTATTGACACCGTTCTTCCGTTCTGTCGTGTTTTTCTTTTTTTTCGTCTCATACGGGCAAACGGCCTCTCAAGTTGGGAATTTGGGGGAAAAAAAGGGTTACTTCATGTACATCGAACGCTTCCTCGTCCAGCCTCCCAACACGCACGCACGCCGTTGTCGGAGGCTGAATCAACTGAAAGCCAGGAAGAAGAAACACCTTGAAACAGACGGAGAGAAATCACACACACCGAACGGAGCAACAGGATGCGCACGTCAAGAGGACAAAGGTTACATAGATGCGACAAGGACAGAACAAAAATGAGCAACGAGACCAAAAACGAAGTGAAAGGAAAAGAAAAGGCAACTTTTGTTTTGTTTTCGAAAAACGCGCTCCCCTCGGAGATGAGAGGGAGAGAGAGAGAGATGACGAAAGGACTTACATCTCATCCCAGTCATCATCGTCATCGTACGCGTCCTTCGGCTTGGAGCTGGCAGGCGTTGAGACACGGCTTGACTTCTTGGCAACCTCCTCCTCCACGTCGGAGCTTTCCGACTTCTTCGCGGCGTCGTCGTCTTCGTCGTCGCCGAGCTCTGCCCACTGATCCTTGATGGGTGCCTTGACATCGCTGGCGGCGCTGCTCGCATTTGAGCTGCTGCGACGAGAGCTGGGAAGCGTGGACGGCTTGGAGCTCTCCACCACACTGCTTTTCTTGGATGACACGGCGGAGGCGCTCTTGTTCTCCGCAACCACCCCCCTGGGCTTCTCGTCCTCGTCATCGCCGAGCTCGTCCCACTTGCTGTCATCGGCGTTGACGCTGCTGCGCTTCGAGGAGGCGGCCGGGGTCGCGCTCTTCTTTTCCTTCTCGTCCTCGTCGTCGCCCAGCTCGTCCCACTTGCTGTCGTCGGCGTTGACGCTGCTGCGCTTGGAGGACACGACGGAGCTCTTCTTGTCCTCATCGTCGTCATCCTCAGCCTCGAAGTCATCGTCGTCGTAATCATCCTTATCCACCGCACCTTCCTCCTCGCCCGCGAAGAGGTGTGGGAGCGCCTCGGTGTCCTTCTTCTTCTTGTCGTCGTCCTCGTCATCGCCGAGCTCGGCCCAGTCCGGAACGTCGCGCGTCGCGTTGGGCTCAACGGGGTACGTTTCTTCTGCGGCAGTCAAGCGAGGGACGGAGGCCGACTTGGCCTTCTCATCGTCGTCGTCATCGCCGAGCTCGTCCCACTTGTCCTTGTCGTCGTCGGCATTGACGCTGCTGCGCTTGGAGGAGGCAGCCGGGGTAGCGCTCTTCTTGTCCTTCTCGTCCTCGTCATCGCCGAGCTCGGCCCAGTCCGGAACGTCGCGCGTCGCGTTGGACTCAACGGGGTACGTCTCCTCCTCCGCCGTCAGGCGAGGGACGGAGGCCGACTTGGCCTTCTCATCGTCGTCGTCATCGCCGAGCTCGTCCCACTTCTTGTCGTCGGCATTGACGCTGCTGCGCTTGGAGGAAGCAGCCGGGGTAGTGCTCTTCTTTTCGTCGTCATCATCGCCGAGCTCGGCCCACTTGTCCTTGTCGTCGTCGTCCTTGTCGCTGGCGGACTTGTCGTCATCCTCAAAGTCGTCGTCCTCGTAGCGGTCCTTCGCGGCGGACTCCTTGTCCTTCACGGCGCGCGCCGACTCCTCGCAGAGGACGCGGAGACGGTCCTCCATCTTGCCAATCGCGGCGCCGTGCTCCTGACGACCGCCCTCGCGAAGGAGGTGGTGGCGCTCAGCCTCGAGGGTGGTGAAGGCCTCGTTGTCGTCGAGCGGGATGTCACGCAGGGCGACCCCCTCCGGGTACGCACCGAGGTACTCCTCGCGGTCGGACCACTTGTCGATCTCCACGGCGTGGATCGGCGTGGCCGCGTCGGCCGCGCTCTCGTCGTCCTCGCTCTCCGTGGCCTTGCCGTCCTTGTCGCTGTCCTCGGTCGGGTAGGCCCCGTGCTGGTGCGCGGCGGCGAGCTCGTGAGTGATCTCCTGCATGCGGCCCTCGACCGTGGCGATGCGCTGGCGGCGGCTCGGGGAGCTCTGACCGCACAAATCACGGCGCGTCTTCTCGAGCTGCACAAACTCCGCATTGTCGTCGAGCGGCAGCGCGCGCAGGGGCACGCCCTCGACCGTGCTGCCCAGGAAGGCCTCGCGGCTCCGCCAGTTCTCCTCCTGCGCGAGCCCAGTGGCGTACTCGTCCATCGCGCGCTCGAGGTCGGCGAGGCGCGTCTTGGGCGCCACGTCGAGATCCGAGAGCTGGCGGTGCTCCTTGGCCATCGTCACAAAGTCCGCATGCGCCATCAGCGGCAGCGCGCGCAGCGGCACGCCGGCCGGCTCGGGGGCCATGAAGCCCTCAATGTGCGCCCACAGCGCCTCCTCCTCGCGCGCGGCACGGGCGTCCTCGTCGGCATCCGAGTCGGTGGTCGACGGGTCATCGGCGGCCGCCGGCTCGCCAAACTGGTCTGCCTCCGTTGGGTAGAGCTCCGCGCTCTGACGACGCTCCGACGCACGGCGGGAGCTGCGGGCGCTGCCGGCGGGCTTCGACTTGCGCGGGGGCTGGCGGGCCGAGTGGGGCTCGTCGGCGGCATCGCTGCGCACGCCCTTCTTCGCGGCCAGCTCCTCACGCTCGCGGCGACGACGCTCCTGGAAGCGCCGACGAGACGCCTCCTGCTGGCGCGCCTCCTGGCGCTCGCGGCGGATCTGCTCCTCGCGCCGGGCCTGGCGGGCGTAAACGAGAGACTCCTGGCGACGCCAGTACGGGTACAGGTGCGGGTCCTCGAGGTCGTTGTACGACGGCAGTGTGCGCTCCTGCAGCGGACCGAGGGTGAAGTCAATCTGAGGCAGCTTCGGCACCGTCCGCATCGGACCCATCGTGCGCGACGTGGAGGAATAGCTGCGGCCCGTGTTCTGTCCCGCGTAGGCACCGGACGTGCCGGCCGTGTACGAGTTGTTATGCGCACCCTGGCTGGTGTTGAGAGGGGGAAGGGCCTTGGACATGATGTGTATGTGTGTGGAGTCTTCCTTGTACGCTTTTCTTGTTTCTTGTTTCTTGGTGGGGGTTTCCTGTTCTTCTCCTTGTCAGGTGATGTCAGGGGTATGTATATATACAGCGTTCAACAAACAATAAACAATGCTTTCGTGTTGTGTCTGTGAACCGCACCAAAGAAGAGGAGAAGTAACTGTCACGGGACTGCTTTTTTTTGTTTTGTTTCGGTCTGGTTAAACTTGAGGCAAAATGACGAGACGTACAATTCATGCCACGCACGAGAGAGACAAAGAGACAGAGAGAGAGAGAGAGAGAGAGGGAGAGAGAGAACGTGCAGATGATGGTGTGAGCGAATGTGCAAACGCGGGGGATACGAATGATGGAAGCCACTTAACGGCATAGGAGCTGTTGTGGAAGTCGCGAGGAGGACATGGACAGCGACGAGAGCACACATCGAATCAGGAGGCAACACACCAGCGAAAGGAGCCGAGGCCATCGGTTCGTCGCCCAATGTGAATGCCGCCATTGTGTACGCTTCCATTCGTCTCTTCTCTTGTCCTTCTCCTGCGCGAGAAGGCAACACACAGGACAAGATCAATACTTTTTTTTTTCGCTTTCGCATGAACACAAACAAAAGAAAAAAAATTGGTGACATTTCAGTCTCTATGAGCACGCAGAGAGAGAGAGAAAAAAAAAGAGTGGAAGTACGCCAGAGCAAACGGTGGTGCGCACACAAGATGGGAGCAAAAGAGAGATCGGCGGAGACAAAAGGCAAGAGGCCGAAGAAGTCGGTGTAGACAACCTGCTTGGACTATTCTCAGCACCATCTTTTTTCCGTTCCTTTTCCTTTTCCTTTTTTTTTTTTGCGTTCTCTGTCGCTCTTTGTCTATTGATTCACTGACTTGTGTGAACATGTTGTTGTGTCATGTGTGAAGGCACACTGGGACATGGCTCGCTTTGCCGCTCTTCGACTGGAGTTTTGACATCAGAAATTGAAAGGGTCGAAGAACAACAAGCAGGAAAAAGGTGGAAACAAGAAAGAGGGAAAAGGCAAAAAAAAAAGAGAGAGAGAGAGAAAACACAAACAAGTAGGACTATAATGACCGCCACTCGACCGTACAACGGGTCCCCCCTCAGCGACTGCCTGAGACTGTGTGCAAGTTTTCTCTAGTGCGCGTTGCTTTAGTTGTGGTGACCGTGTGGTGAGCTGGTGGGTGTCGAGAAGCTCGGCACTGGTGGCACAGACGGCATGCCTGTGTGCTGGTGCTGCTGCTGCTGCGCCTGAGAGGCGTACTGGGTCCTGTACGTGCTCTGCTGCGGCGTAAACGCGCTGCCCGCCACGACAGGCGAGTTGAGTGTGTCAAAGTCAAAGAGCCGAGGACCGTTGAGGACGTGGTTGTGGTGCGGAGTGTGCGGCGCACCGCCCGCCCAGAGCGCGCGATCGTGATGGAACGGCGTGGCGTGGTGGCTGACCTCCGTCGAGCCGGCCGCCGATCCCTGCTGCTGCTGCTGCTGCTGCTGTGACTGTGACTGGGGTGGTGCTTGACCGCCTGCCCACGCACTGGCATGCGTGTGGTGCGCGCTGTTCGACCGCTGGAAGCCACGCCCGCTCCCGCGCGGTGCGGGTGGGCCGCGGAGACCGGTGGTGCCACCGCCGTCGGAGCTGGCGCCGCCGTCGTGGCCGCTCGGGACAGAGACGAGGTTGTTGTGGCCACTGCTGCTGGCCGCAATTTGGAAGATCTCGCTGCCGCTGAGCGTCGCCCCACCGGGCTGGCTGCCGAGGTTGCCCGTGGCGGCTGGTGAGCCTGCGCGACTGCTGGAGCTGGCGGGACTGAAGAAGTTCGCGTCCACCTTCGGACCCTGCGACGGCGTGCACGTTGACGTGCGGCCATTGGCGGACGAGGTCAGCACAAAGCTGCTGTTGGTGTGCGTGAAGAGCGCGGAGCCCGGGCTGCCGCCAGCGCCGCGCGCAATGGGGCTCGCACTGATGCCACTGCGCGCGCTCGCACAGTATGGGTTGTTGCGGAAGCTCCCTGTGGAGCCCATCCCTGTGCCGGCCCCATCGCGGCTGAAGGTGCGGATCGGCGAGTTGGTCGTGACGCTCATCGCGGCAGTCGCGTGCGTGGCGATGGAAAGCATCCCTCCTCCACCCCCACCTCCACCCCCATTACCGAGATCACTGGCGGCAGAGACGGTCACGGCGGGACCCGACTGCGGGCCGCGCGCGCGTGGGCTAGCGTGACTGGGGCCAGGAGCGAGCCCCAGATCCGCGAGCGTCACGGCCCCCAACGGCCAGAAGGACGGCTGCAGGTTGTTGGGATCGCACTCATCCCAGTGGTGCAGGCGTCGCCGCCACTCGTTCAGAAACTTGTCAAATGTGCGCTTGCTGCAATCGTACTCAGGGCGCGGAGTGACGGGATGGTTGGCGTTGTGGAACTCGCGCAGACCCACCTCGGGGATGGCAGCGCAGTAGTGCAGGTAGCCGCTCGTCTCGCGCCCGTACTGGATCTGCTTGCGCCGCTGCTCAATGCGCCGCTGCTTCTCCTCGGTGTCACCCTTGTTGATGTGCTCGTCGGGCAGCATTACGAGGGGGTAGTTCAGATGCGGCTCCTCGGCCTCCACGTACTGCCTGGCCTGCAGCGCCGCGGCCGGCGAGAGAGGCGGGTAGAGCACCGTCAGCCCACGTCCGTCGGCACCGGACTCATCCGCGGAGTTCGACGTGCCCGGCGGCGGGCTCGTGCCGGCCGAGGTGTCCCTTGGTGACGTGCTCGCATTCGCCTTGTTGTGGCTGTTGTTGGGGTTCGTGCCCCGTCGTGTGGAGGGCATGCTTGCCTGCGGGGACGCGCCGTAGGTGGCGCCGCTGGGGTTCAACGGCCCCGGCACGCTGGCGTAGGCAGGGCCCACATACCGCTGAGGGCCGGCGGAGCCGCCTCGTGCGTACAGTTGGGTCGGGTGGTAGACGCCGCCGACGCTTCCCGGCCCGGCAGGGGCACCCCAACCGCCGACACCGACGACCGTCACGTAGGCCCCCGTTTGCCCCGTTTGCCCCTGCGGTCCCTGCGGCCCCGCGTGGCCATCGCGGCGCATCTCGTAGAGCACCGTGCGGTCGCTCTGCACGCCCTGGCCTGGGAAGAAGGGCGGCGGCGGCTGGAAGGTCGGCAGCAGCACCAGACCCGAGAGGGACTGCGGCCCTGGAGGGGCAGGGGCCGTGGCTCGGCTCGCGGTCGCGTCGGTCTGCGCCGGGTGCGCCAAGTCCGCGCCACCGCCACCGCCACCGCCGCTGCTGGGCCACAGCCGTTCCCCAAAGAGACCCGCACCCGCACCCGTACCCGTACCCGCACCACGCGCGACGGGTGCGCTGCCGTGCCGCTCGCCACCACGGAGATCCTGGCCAGCGCCGGGCACCGCGATCGCCTGTGGCGGCGACACGGGCGTCAGCACCTTGATGGGGGAGACGGAGTCGTACGGGTTGTGCTGATGGCGTGTGCCGCTGCCCGGCCGCACGCCGAGCGGTGTGCCGCTGCTGGCGCCGCTCGGGCTGTTGGTCATCGGCCGTCCCCCGCCCGCGCTGCCTCGCCCTGCTGCCTCCGCGTCCGGCCGTCCAAGGATGGGCACGGTGCGGCTGGTGGGCCTGGGGTGCGTGGGGTGCACGCGCTGCCGGGCCGCGCTGGCGAGCTCCTGCAGCTCGCTGTCCTCGCCGACGGTGACGTGCAGCGGCACCGAGGCCATCGTGTGTGGCGTACCGCGGAGCCCTGTCGTCTGTGGCGGTGGAGTCGTGCTCGACGGCCGGCTGTTCGTGGCCGCGCTGTTGTCGGTGGTGCCGGGAGGGCAGTCGCGCTGGCCGCGTGTGGTGGACGGGTACATGATATCGCCCCAGCGCGTGCTCGTCCCGTGCGGTGGGGCCGTGGCGACGGCGGTGGGGATCGTCAGGACGGGTGTCTCCTCATTCACAGGGGTGGAGCTATTGCGGAAGGTCGCTGTGCTCACGTAGGCGCCACCACCACTGCCGCTGCTCGCAGGAGCCGCTGCTGAGGCGGTCGCCGACGTCGCCTTGGCTGGCCGACGAGGAGAAGACCGCTGGGCAGGGTGAGGATCCCGATGGCTAGACCCTGTCGTGCTCATTCGTGTCTTCTGTTTCCAGTAAAACAAGCTAAAACGGGAGCAAGCTCACACACAAAGGGAATTTGACAAATCAAATCAACAATAAAAAGGGGTTTGCGTCTTGATTCGGTGGCAATGCGAGGGCAAGGAGTGGTGGACTCGCTCCGTGCCTTCCGACGAAAACGTTCGTTCTTCCTTCTTTCGGTGCCTGTTGGCTGTAGAAACTCGTCTACGAGTAACTACAACGCTCTATCTAGCAAGATGCCCCTTTTCCTCAGCCGATTTCGTCAGTATATTAGTTAGCGGATGTGTCTCTTTTGTTTTTTTGTTCCGGTTCTCCCTCTCTTTCCGGATGCTTTGAAAAATTTTTGTGTGCAACCTTTAACAAAACACGATACGCACACACAAACACAGAGAGATAAGATGGAGAAAGAAAAGCAAAAAAAAAAAGAAGACAAGTCTATGCACGCGAAGCCGTCTTACACGACGACTTTTTGCCTTTTTTTGTTCTTGATATGAGTCTCTACGTTTATTTGTGTTTCTTTTTTTTTTCGTCTCAGAAACACGTTGCAACAGAAGTCTTTCGTCCTTTTATTGTCTCCTCCTTTTCCTCCTCGTTGACGTTGCGGTCTTTTACGCCCTAACACGGAGACGAAGATGAAAGAAATAAGAGAAACAGAAAGAGGAAAGAACAACAAGAAAACACTCTTGTTACCTTTCTCGGTGGCGGCACAGAGAGAGAGAGAGAGAGAGAGAGAGAGAGAATAGAAAAGTGGGTCGGGGGGGGGGGGGCGTGAGAGTGAAGAGGGCAAGGAAAAGATGTTCACCAAGAAGGCAGGAAGATGCCCCACACAGGCACACGAGCGCGGTGACAGTGGCTGCCATTAGCATCAGCACACTGTCGCAGAGCTGCACACCCACGCAGGAAACGCAAACTGGCATACCTCCGCGCGTTGACGGAGCCATGTCTCCTCCGCGCAAGGGCAACCACACACACACGTGGCAGCGAGCGCAGGAGGCACAGAGACACACATATCATCCACACCACGGGTACCAGGAACCAAGAAGGCACCACTGCGACTCGCGCAAAAGAAGAACAACTAATCGTGCTTCCGCACAACTGTTTTCTTTCGTATACCTGTCTCTAGACCTTTTTTTTATTGTATTTTGTTTTTGAGTTATCATAGTTGAAACGACAGAAACACAGGTACACACAATGACAAAAAACAATAACAGAAAAGGTTGTTACACAATTACAAATTTCAGTGTGTATTCCTTTTTTTTTTCTTCCTTCTGACTGACACACGCACACGCACACACATCCGGACACAAACGCGCACACACACACGCCTCTCGTTGCCCTCTTCTCAAGCGGGACGATTACAAATCATCCTCCAGGTACTTGTACTCAAAGGTGAAGTCGTCGGTCTCCTTCTTGGACCACGTGTCTTCGTAGTCAAAGTACATGTAGGCGCCACGCTCGCGCTCGGTCGTGGCCTCCTTCGGCTTGTCCCGCCGCAGAAACCAGCGCTTCAGCTCCGTATGGAAGCGGTAAGAGCGCTGCTTCAGCTCCTTGGCCGCAAAGTACTGGTGGTAGGTCTTCTGGTTGTAGTAGAAGATGAAGAAGAGCGTCTCCTCGTCGAACTTGCCGTAGATGTCGCGGCTTGCGAACACGGGATGCACCTCCTGCGGGAAGTACGGGATGGGCTCAATCGCGTTCGGGGGTTCAAACGGGCGCTGCTTCTCCACGTCGAGCGTGTGCGGCAGGTTCGCGAGCGACATGTCCAGCATGCGGTGCATGGCCGTCGCGTCCAACGGGGCGGCGTGGCGGGAGCCGTGCGCGTGCGAGGCGCTGCTCGTCGGCAGCGGCGTGGCCTTGGCAGACGACGGGGCCGCAGAAGAGGCGGCCGCAGTCGCCGCAGCCGCTGGCGCTGGTGCTGCCCTCTGCGTGCTGGCGGGCACTGCCGCCGTGGCACTGGCGGGCGCGGCTGTCTCTGCTGCCGCAGGTGTGGGCTGAGCGGCCGCTGCCGCCGCAGCCGCCGCAGCTTGGGCAGCCTGTTGTTGCAGACGGCGACGCTCCCACTCATTGACGGGCGGAGCGGGGGCGGCGGCAGGGGCTGAGGCGGGTGCGGCAGGTGCGGCAGCAGCGGACTGCTGCTGCTGCTGCTGCTGCTGCTTGAACTTCAGCTTGTCCTGCTCCCAGTCCTGAGCGCGGGTGCTAGTTGCCTGCGCCATGCTCGCGAGATCACCCACGCCGGCCGGCATCATCAGGTCGTCGCCGAAGGTGTCGTCATTGGCCTGGTCGTCATCCGCCCACTCCGGCATCTCATCGTCCTCCTGCGGCTCCAGCGCGGCAGCGGCGGCAGGCTGTGGCGGCTCCACACGCGCCGGTGGCGGCACCACCACGGGCTTCGCAGCGGGCTGGGCGGCGGGTGGGGCGGTGACCTTGGGTGAGGATGCAGTTGTGGTGGGCGGCGCCTTCACGGCGTGCGTGGCGGGCGTGCTCTTGCTGGCCGAGACGGCGGGCTCGGCGGGCGTCTTCTTCATGGCCTGCTTGGGCGAGGCGGTGGGCTCTGCCTCTGCGTCCGGGTCTGGCTTCGGGACGACCTTCACCACGGGCTTGTCGGGGATGTCGAACGGCTCGTAGCAGCTCATGTCGGCGAGCACCTCCGCGTCCGCGTCCTCCTCGAGCACCTCCTGGATGTGGCTCTTCATGTCGTCTTCAATCTCGCTCGGGTCGACCTCTTCGTTGTCCAGCATGCGCAGGAGTGTCTCCCAGGAGTAGAGGTGCTGCTGCAGGTTCTCCAGCTTGATTTGCGCCTCGGTCTTCTCGGGGTTCGCCTTGGTCTTGCGGCTGCGACTGCGCGCGGCCTGCGTGGCCTCGTACTCGACGATTTCCACCCGAGCGCGGCCCTGCGTGATGACGCCCTTGAGAAACGCTTCGACCTGTGCCAGCGGCGTGTCCGAGTCGCCAGCGGCGGCGAGGCCCTCCTTACTAAATGTTTTCGTCTTCATCTCGCGCTCAATGGTCTTGAACCGTTGCATGCGCGACTCGATTTCTTTTTGCATATCCTCGAGCTCGTTGGTGTCCTTGACCTCGGGACTTGCAATGTGGCCCTTGATCTCATCGCGAAAGCGCTGCAGCTTCTTCACCTCGCGGCGCAGCTGGTCTGCCATCTTTGCCGTCGCGGGTGTGGACTCGGCCTTGTGGTACATCTCATCGTAAATCTCAAAGCCTTCTACGCACTTCTTGAGCAGGCGGTCAATTTCCGCTTGCACCTTTCTATTGTTCGCCATGACAACGCGCTGCTATTCAGAAGAGAAAACGCCAAGAAAAAAAAAGAGAAAAAGGGAAGAGAAAGAAAAAGGCGCAAAGTGATCACACGCAACAACGAGGTTATCAGAAAGAAAGGAAAAAAAAAAAAGAACAAACAAACAAAGAGATAGTATGGAACTGGTGATCAAATCGATCTGTTTGCTACGGAAGTGAAAACAAAAAAAAACCAATGAGATGAAGTGGTTTCAGGATACCAAGCCGTAAAAACAAGTTTAAGCGGAAACATAATAGGAGTGTTGAAAGAGTTCATGATGGGAGGTACGTGTATTGATCTTGCACTTGCGCGGTGCATGGACTCTGTGCAAGGACTGTGAGTCCATATAGGCACTCGCGACACACAGCACACCACGTCGTAGATGACTGTGTTGGCTTTTTTTTCATTCATTAGTACCTCTGTGTGTGTGAGCGCGTCTTTCTTTCCTCGCACATGCGCACACGACCGTTTCTCGCAATCTTGATCTTGTGCCGGATCCGTATTTCTTTTTTCTTGTTTTTGCGTTGTTACACTTGATCGGACCAACTTTTGGTGTTGTTGACCCGTCCTTCTTATTAGTGTGCCTCCAAACACACACCGTGGCCCAAGCACACATGTTTTTTTTTTTTTACGTCCAGTTTTTGATCGCCCCGTCCCACCCAGACGTGACCAGGCGCGTCGGCTCGAGCGGGTGCCAGGCGTGCGAGACGAGCATCCCGCTATGGGCCTTGAAGGCACGCACCATCTCCCCGGACGCCCAGTTCCACGCAAAGAGCTTGCCGCTGATGTCACCGCTCGTCAGGTAGACGCCATCGGGGCTGAAGGCGAGCTGGCAGCGCGTGCCGGAGATGACGTGACCCGAATAGGTCTTGCCCTGCAGAAGTCGCAGGCGACCGCCGCCCTCGTCCTTGAAGACAATGACTTTGTTGTCCAGCGACTGCGCGGCCAGCAAGTCGCTGTGCGGGTGCTGCACAACGTGTGTGATGGCGTGCATGCTGGCGTCCGCGAACTGCTTGATCTGCACCGGCACCCGAAAGTCCCAGGTGCGCATGCTGCGGTCCTCGGACGTCGTCAGCAGCTTGGCGCCGCCGCTCAGCACGCTGAGGTGGAAGATGGCACCCATGTGGCCCGTGTACTCGCGCTGGTACTTGCTGGTGCTGGCGCGCACGTCGTACAGCACAACACGCCGGTCAACCGCGGCCAGCACGAGATCCCCTGCGGCACTCGAGGGGTGGTGCAGATGCTGATGAACGGGCAGTGCCCCCGGGTTCGTCAGGACCGACCGCAGAGCCCCGCTCTCCACATCCCACAGTGCAATGGTGCCGTCCGTGGAGCCCGAGGACATGAGCGTGGCGCCGCCCACGGTATCGAGGGACTTGACCGGGTGACGATGGGCATCGTACGTGGCCATCAGCCGACGTGTCGCGCTGTTCCAGAGCTTGACGCCGCCCTGAATGTCAGCGGAGAAGAGCAGGTGGCCGTACGCCGGCGGTGCCCAGCGCACGAGCTGCACGCCCGCCGTCCCAGAGGAGGAGGACGACGACGAGGCACCCGCGCCGACCTCCGCGACCACCGTCGTGTCGCGAAAGATGCCGCGCTGCGTGCGAGGGATCGCGCTCGGGCGCTGCGTGCCCGCCTCTGCGAGCCGCACCAGGTTGACTGGCGGCTGCAAGAAGCTGCGACCGAGGTAATCGGCGCGCTCCGTGTCGGCGGCAAAGTGCGACGTGCACGTCGGGTGCAGATCGTCGCCGGCGTCCTCGCCTGCCTCTGGCGTCGGGGTGCCGCCGTGCATGCCGCCAGCCGGGTCCGCTGCGCTGGCCCGCGCGCGCTTTTGACCGGCGGACGACGCCGCCTGACGGGCTGCGCTGGCCTGTGCCTTGGCGGCCTCGGCGGGTGGGGCGGGGTAGGCCTGCTTCACGAGCTCGCTCGGCGCGACGAGGGACAGCAGGCGCTGCAGCGAGGCCGCGTCTGCGGCGGTGGAGAGCCCCACCGGCACCGGCACGGCGCGCGTGAGCGGCGGCGGGGGCACCAGCGGGAACTGCGTCGTCACACTCGACTCCTCGATGGCGGCCTCGGCGAGAGCTTCTTGCGCCTGCTTGTGGGCGGCGAGGTAGGCCTGGCGGTAGGCTTGCATGCGCGCCAGTGCATGCGCGTTCACGGGCTCATCGATGGAAAACATCCTTTCCAGCTCTTTCTTGTTTTTTTTTTCTTTTGTTCGCTATTTTTTTTCTTTTTCGTGCATCAGAGAGAGAGACAATGTGGAGACGGGAGGGAGAGAGAGACAGAGAGAGAGAGAGAGAGAGAGAGAGAGAGAGAGAGAGAGAGATCGTTGTGAGAGAGGAGCATGGGAGCATTAATGATGTGAACTTGTGAAAACATACGTGAGCAGGGCAATCAGAGACAAGACTGCACATAGTGTCAAGAAACACGCACAATGCACGCCTGGCTGGCTGCTTTCCCTTTTCCGCTCATGGATCGTCATACATTCCAAAGGCTGCAAAAGGAAGAAAAAAAAACCCGTGATGCCGTCAGGATCATCTCGGGCCGTTGAAGCTGCCCTTGCGTTTGCGTTGTGCAAATGCATCCGTGAAACTGTTGCACTTTTTTCTTGTTTGTTTGTGTACAATTAGCTGTAAAGCGTGTGTGATGTGGATACGTCAGAGACGACAAAGCCAATCCAAGTAACGGACTGGAGGGCCAAAAGACAAAGGAGAGGAGAGAGAGACATGGGGGATGAAGCAGCAAAGACGAGGAACAGAAGTAGTACATGAGCCGCGAACAAACACTGCTCACAATGTGCTGACCACATTGTTTCGCTCACTTCGTTTCTCCTTCTCTCCTCACCGGCTCATTCTTTGAGCACAACATGCCCCAACCTTTGCTCAAACTCCATCCGCGTTTCAACGCGTTTTCTTTTTCTCCGCTCACTCTTTCCATTTTTTTTTTGTGCAGTGGGTGTGCTTGTTTTTTGTTTTGTTTTGTATGTTACAACTTCAACTTGTTGCCCGCGTTTCCGGTCTTGGCTGACATGCTGCCATCGACGAGGGAGTCATACCATTTACCCTCCGCCTTCTGATCGACGGGCCTAAACAAGGGGAGCAGCACCTCGCGGCCAATGTGGCAGTTCGCGCATTCGTAGGTCAGGCGCTTGATGCCGTCCTCGTCCTTGGTCGGCAGCCTCACCACCTCCTTTTCAAGCGCACACGTGTAGTACTGGCAGTCCATGCACTGCAGGCAGCGCGTGCTCTGGTGCATGTCACGTGAGCTCAGGATGACGCGCGAGTTACCCTCTTCCTGGCAGTGCGGGCAGCTGAAGACCTTGTAGTGCGCGCAGCCGTTGACCTGCTCGAGGTACTGGCCGTGCGTCATGTACTTCTGAAGACCCGCGTCATCGCGGATGCGGTTCATTGTCTTGTGGCACTTCGGACACATCATATCCATCAGCTGGCTGATCAGCCAGGCCGTCAGCGCAATAAAAATGAGGGAGCCGAAGAGCAGGTACGGCACCTGGTAGAGCCCGTAGCGCATCGTCTTGCCCACCTTGCGGACGGCATTGCGGGTGGGCATCGAAATGAGGCCCTTCTCCCACTTACCGTGCATCTCCTGCGCCTGGCGGGCAATCGCGTAGACCAGCTGTACCGTCGCGTAGCTGGGCTTGCCTTCGCGCACGAGAGGCTGGAAAATGTCCTGAACGGCAGGGTCGAGAAAGTGGAGGCCAAAGTACTCCTCAATCGCGAGGCTGCTGATCAGCTGCACGGTGGCCTCACGCTGCGCAATAACCAGCAGCAACCCATTGCCGTCTGGCTCGCCAATCGCCCAGTCAAAGAAGATAGAGTTCGCGAACGACTTCGGCGTCGTGTAGCCGACCGTCGGCACAATCACCACGTACAGATCTGTCTTGCAAAGGGACTGCATCTTGTCGATTGCTTGCTCAATTTCCATGCGATCCTCCGAGGAGAGAATACCGACGAGATCCGTCACACGCTTCTTGGCGTAGCGCGGCACGAGCTCCCAAGGCCTGTTGGTCTTGCGGTAGTGAATCTCGTCAAACGTCTGAATCTTCTCGAAAGAGGCGACGATTTCCTTGTTGCTGCGGGACCGGCCGGCCTTGAGATCGGCGGCGAGGTCGCGGCTCTGGCCCAGCTTGGAGAGCGGAGAGAGCAGGTCGACACCGGCAAAGCGCCGACTGACGAGCACCGCTGTGGATCGCCCCGCCAGGCTAGCCTCGCTGCATGAGGACGAGGCGGCGACACCACTGAAGGCAGCACGGCGGAGCATTCCTTCACAGACGAAAACAACAACAACAACAACAAAACTAGTGTGACGGACAAAGACTCACGAGACTCGAAAAGGGGGAAACGCACACACACACGCACGCCGCTTTTTTTTTTCCAATACGACTGCCACGATGCGCAAGGATGACATTGAAAAAGGGAGAGAGAGAGGGAGGAGGAAAAGATGCATAGAGGGTGCGGATGCGTCAGACTTTTGACTGTGTCCTGCCCTTGTCTTTTGAGTGTCTGGTTCACATGTCAGACAGTCACTGCACTGGGGCGTCTTACGGTGTTGTGCTCGTCTTTCTTGTGTTTTTTTTCTTCTGGTAGAGAAACGAGAACGGGACACACGGGCCAAATTGTTGAGTGTTTCGCGCTTTTTTTTTGTCCTGTGTTGTACGCCTTCTTGGGGCACATCATGGATGCTACAAGGATGTGCTTCGTTGCTGTTGTGCCTCAAGAGCATCCAGCTCAAGCATCGCCTGCGCCATTTTCATATTGTGTGTCTGCAGAAGAGACACGTACTCGCCCTGCACGCGCTGCCAGCGTGTCACGAGCTGCTCCAGCCGAGACCGGTTCATGTCGCACAGCAGAACTAAATCCTGCCACGCCTTGGTCGTCTCTGTGCTGTCCGTGTTGCTGTCCATGGCGAGTCGGTCCCAGACCGTGCGCTGCTCGTCGGCGCTGGTCACCGTGTAGGTCGGACTCCACAGCAGCCACTTCTGTGCACGCGCAAGGGGTGTCTCGCTCTCTGTGACATCCATCTGACCCGTGCTGTCCGCGAAGAGCTTATCAAGATCGCTCACCATGGAGGCCAGCCGCTGCTCCACCATCTCCACGCTGGAGCCGACACGCTGACGAGCTTGAAAGAGCGAGAACAAATCCTGGGCCGCCGCCTTGGCATAGGCCTCGTCCTCCCGCGCCCGATGCGGCACCATCGCCGGATCGACGACGGCGCCACCACCGCCAGACGTGCTGTGCCGTCCCTCTGCGGCCGTGTGATGCGGCGTCTTTTCTTGTCCGCCGGTGACCCACCCGAACGGGTCGTCCTCGTCCTCGTCCTCGCCAGCCGCCCCCTCCCCCTCCCCACTGCCGTGCATCTCCGCGGCCCCTTCCGCGGCGGCCACGGCGTGCGCCAGTTCCTGAGCCGTCAGCTCGACACGATCCAGGGTGGCTGTGCTCCGCCAGAGCGAGTACACGCCGGCGGCGGACGAGTCGGTGCCGGAGAGCTGCCGGAGCTTGCCCTCGAGACGGCAGACACGGCGCCAGGCGGCCTCGGAGCCGAGGCGGACCTTCAGCACGTCATGCTCCTGCGCCAGACATTCCTCCACTGTGAGGGAAGGGGTGACGGGCGGACGCACCATCAGCGTGCCGTTCACCTCCCGCACAAACTGCAGCGCAGGCGGCACCGTGTCCATCGTCGACTTCTCATCCATGTCTTCTTCTTTAGACGACAACGACAGGCGCGCAACATCACGCGCGAGCGCCTCCACCTGTGCCGTGGCCGCCGACAGGCGCTCGAGCACAACCATGTGTGAGGACTCCATCTTTTTATTTTACTATAACGCACACCGACAGGCACGGACACACCGATGCGATGCGGATACTTGCCATGTAGTGTGAATTGTAGAGATGAAGAGATGTTGGGAAAGGACGGCGAGCAAGAAGGAATGTACACAGTGGGAAAAAGACATTTGTCCGTTTGGCTAGATCTGTGTGGCTGAGCTGTCACGGCACTCTTCATTAGACAGAAAATGACCACAGACAGGGAAACAAGCCTCGTGCCCTGCCAACAAGAACCGTGGCGCGGCCACAAGGAGCACCAAGCCCAACGCACGCCGCAATCAAGCAGCACGGCAAACGTGACAAGAAAATCGACACGGCGGGGACAAGCGGAAGGCAACACGTCTCTAGTGTTCGCCGCGTTCCTTTGATACTTTTTGTTTTTCCCGATTGGGACTTTGTCTTTGTATTTGAATTCGTTCAAGTGCACGAGGAAAGTCGCGCAATCACGTAAGCAAACTTTGCGGGTGGACGTGTAGCAATCCGGCAAAACGACGAGGCAACTCACGCGCAGGCTGAGCTGCGCGAGGAAGAAGAAGAAAAAAAAAACGGAGGAGGAACAAACAAGCAACAACGACTCCAAGAATAAAAAACAAAAGCAACCGCCAGAGCGCGATGACGAGTGCAAGCTCTCCCTCTCCCTCACAAACTCGTTTGCCCTATTCTTCTCTTGTTGGCGACATCGATCGTCTTTTTTTCTCCTTATTGATGTAATTTTTTTTTTTCGTTCCTTCGGCTTAAAAGTCGAAGTTGTCGTTGTCGTCGGTGCTGGTCGCGTAGGACCACATCACGCTTGCGCACAGGACACATGCCCCCGACAGGAGCGTCAGGCCGAGCGCGCCGCCAGACAAAATGCTATTGTGGTGCAGCACAAACGCCAAGCCAGGTCCGGCGACGAAGAGCATACCACCAACAAACAGACCCGCTAGCTGCAGGCCATCCACATCCGAGGAGGAGTCCAAGAAGGAGTCCGAGTCACCGCTGTGCCAGCACAGGAAGAACGGGACCATCGAGAAGCAGTAGAGCACAAAGCACAGGAACGGGTAGCCATTGTGGTTGGTCACGACGGTGGAGGCCAGGATGATGAACAACAGTGCCATGGCGAGGCTCAGCGCACTGATCATCAGCGGACGGAGACCAGCCATGATGCTAAACGGGGAGGAAACGAAGAACGAGAAAACAAAAAAAAAGTGAGAAAGTGGGACTCTAACAGTGAAGAGTGCAAGGCCAAAGAAAGCAAAAAAAAAAAAGTCGACGTGGCAAGTCGCTAATGCACTACAGAATAATATGCAAAGAGGAGAAAGGGGGGGGGGGGATAAATGCAGCGGTGTGACACTGAGGAAATAGGCAACGATGCGAGAGTTTCATCGATGTCGAAATAGACAACGTGCAAAGGGATGGACAAGGAGAACGACCACCACATATTACGCCGTCACGTGGCCCTTTTCATGTCTGATAGAATAGACTTTTTTTTTTAGCACCTTGTCAGAGAGCTCAGTTTGCTGATTACACAGAAAAAGTGACGCGAACGCACCAATCACGATCACAGACGACACTACGATGGCGCAACTGCAAGGCGCATCACTTGGTTCTTGACCAACGTCAAAAAGTCCTTCCGCGCTTGCGGAGTTGTCTGCGCCAGACGCTTCGCCATCTGTGCGACACTGATACCCATCAACAGAGGCCGCGTCTCGCCGTACTGCCGGATAGCGTGCGCGACCGTGCTGGCGATCAAGTTTGTGAGCGGGTGATCGCGCAGGCCGAACAACACGGTGCACTCCACCGACGGCACCTCCTCGTCGTAGAGCACCTGGCTGGAGCCGTTATGGAAGGGATCGTACCGAACCATCACCCCCGGCGCGCACGTCTCATCCTCGGTGATGAAAATGAGCACATGATCGAGGAAGCACTGGACCGTGAAGTGAAGCACCGAGGCGTCGCTCGCAGTTGCACACACAGACGAGGACGCGGGCTCACCCGTGGTAATGTCGACGGAGGCCTGTCGCGCGACTTGATCAGTGGGCAGACGCACTGCGGCCTGGTCGTCAACGGGCGGTGCCGCCGGTCCTGTGCTCGCCACTGCGGTTCCTTCGGGTGGCTGATCGCCGAGCACGAACGCGCGAAACTGCGCGTCCAGGTCTTGCTCGCTTCCGGCTGTCACAGTCACGTAAGACATGGAAATTTCTGTCATGAACGAAGATAACGGGGAAGAGAGGAGGGGTGAGGAGTACTGCGAGCAAGGAGGAAATGAGAGCCTTTGAAAGAGGCACAACATAGACTTCACGTCGTGCCAGAGCAGCGGAATGATCTAGGGAAGACGAGGGAGCGCACCACATCGGGCTTCGCGACGGAACAAACGGTGAACGCTCTATTGACTCCTTTTTTTTTTTTGAACGAAACTTCAGCTCGATTCACTTCGGTGATTGCGCCACTCCTCAACAACCACCCCGAAAGAAGAACCAACAAGTAACAAGAAAACAAAAGAAGAAACAATTGAGACAGCGGCCGTTCCACTTCATCTGATGTGCAGTGAAGAGGAGAATGAGGCAGCGTCAAGGTGGAAGGAGTGGGATTAAGTTGGGAGCACCTGACATCAAAATGAAAGACACTCCAGGCGCGACTAGTGGAAGGTGAAAGAAAGAAAGAAAGAAACACGCTCCTCTCCTCTGTCCCCTCTGAAGCTAGTGAGGTGCCGCGGCGAGAGGAATGAAGACATTGCAGAGCGTCTCCTCGATTGTGTTGTTGCCTTCGCCGCGGTGCACCAAAACCGGTGCGGCAGCCCCGTCCTTTTCACCACTGTCGGACGTGCTCTGGTGATAGACCCAGACCTTCTCCTTGTACGTCTGCAGCATGTTCGCGACCACCGCATCGCAGTGGTACAGCTTCATGTTCTTCTTGGCCTTGCTGTGCATTGCCTCCTCGCTGGTCTCCAGCTTGAAGGTGACAATGAAGGGCTGCACCACAGCGCCTGGCATTCGTGCGTCTTTGCTGTCGTCGTCGCGGTGCAGCCAGGTGCTCTGGAGAAGCCCCAGCACCTTGGGCACATTCTCGAGGCGGAGCTCAAGCCCGTCGCCGCCGCTGATCTTCTGCGTCGACATCTTGTTGAGCGGCACGTAGTAATCCGAGACGGCGGCAGCCGCAAAAAACAGCAAAGGGCAGTCGCGCGCAGATAGCCGGCAGAGTGTTTGCGAGCACTCACGGAGGAGGTAGAGGTAATCCACGACGGTGTCGAACGTCAGCTCCAGCACAAGTGCGCGTGACTTTTTGTACACTGCCAGGAGCGGCAGCACCTCCGCCGGGAGTGCGGGTGGGGACGAGGGGGCCGCCGAGGAGCCCGACGTGGAGGAGGAGGACGACGACGACAGTGGCGTGCCGGCCGCACAGAGGACGGTGTTCAGCAGAACATCCGTGGAGAGCGCGTCCAGCACCCGGCGGAAGGGACGAACCGCATCCTTGTGGCGAAGCAGCACACACGCCCAGCCACGCTGGGCAAAGCTCTCGGTGAAGTAGGCGCCACGCCCGCCGCTGCTGAAGTTGGTCAAGTAGCGCACAGCATTGCGCTCGAGGGGCACTGTGGTACCGCCGCTGGTGATGAAGGCGATGCCAGGGCACGTGGCGGGCAGCGCAGAGGTGAACTCGGATAGACGCGCCGTGCACTCATCGAGCAGACTACGCCGAGAGGGCTCGAGGTTCTCGCAAAAGAAGTTCTCAATGGTGTCTTCCATGATGACTGTTGTGCTTTTCCCCTCTTTTTTTTTAAATTTCCTTTGACAAGTGTAGCTGCGGAGAAAAAAAAATGGTGACGATACAAGAAAAGGCGGAGCGTGCAATAATGCTCTTTTTTTGTGTGTGTGGATGTCAACACGTCGAAAGCTACGTAGTGCGAGAGCCATAACGAGAAAGAGGGAGCGAGGGAAAATGATGATGAGACACACCAACATGAGTTGACTGTCGCGCTTCCCCAGGTATCAAGAGATACCTACTATTCTACAGGGCATACCTGCGCAACAACCACGATGCAGCCCATTCGAGTGGTACACGCTCTGCTTTTTTTCTTCTTCTTCTTCCTAGTTCATTGCTGCACGTCTGGGAGGGTGATGTGATTAATCAATTCTGAACGCGTCCCGGGTGGAGACAAACACAGAGGCCACTCAGAGATCGCTGAATTCACACTGGAGCTCCTCGTAGAGCTCGCTGGCCTTCTCTTCGAGCTGGTGGTTTTGCGCGCGCAGGTGCCCACAGACGCGCTCCGCCTTCAGACACCGCAGCGCCACTGCACGTGGGGCGTAGTAGGCCAGGACGCGCTCCGCTCGATCGGCCAGCGCGACCTCACCCAGGCCCGCCTTGATAACTGGGTCGTCCTCGTCGTCCTCCGCGTCCTCCGGCCCGGCCGCCTCCTCCTCGGCGCTGGCACTGGTCGGGTCGTGGCCGCGTTCTTCGGCTTCCTCCTCCTCTTGCTCGCTGTCGTTGCCGAGGAGGTCGACCGCGCCGCTGCAGTGCACAAAGAAAAGTCCGCCGCGCTCATGGCTGGGGAGCGCGTGCGTCAGCGGGCACAGCAGATCATCGTGCACAGACACGCTCGGCTCCAATGCCGGCGGTGCCGGCGCTGAGGTGGTGATCACGGCCACGCTGGCCGCCGCGGGCTGGGCATGCGCTTCCGATGCACACCCAGAGCCCGCGTGCGCGTGCGCGTGCTGTGTCTGCGCCTCCAGCTCCTTGGCCTCTTCATGACGTCTGGCCGCCAGCTTCGCCGCTTCACGTTGTGTCGCGCGCTCTGCCGCGGCGGCATCGGCGGCGGCCTGCCGCGCGTAGAGCGGCACCACGTTGGGCGTGGTGTGGGCAGCCAGTGCGCTGGCCAACTGCACAGAGACCTCGTAGTGCGTCTTCTCGGTCTCCTGGAGGCGATCAATCCAGCGAATGAGAAAGGCGCGACTGCCGGCGAGCGACGCCGACGCCGCGCCCGCCGTATCGGTCTTCAAGTGTTCGGCGACAGTTGTTTGCAGCTGGCGCAGCCCTGCGCTGACCTCCTGAAATGTCTTGAGCACCACGGTCTGGATGACGCGATCGAGGTCGCTCGCAGCCGCGCTTCCTGCCAAGGCGCTGTTGAAGTTCTCCTTCCAGGTGTGGTAGGCCTCACAGCGTCGCTGCTGGAGCTGCAGAGCAGTCTGGTACTGCTGCCGTAAAGCGTCCGACATGACGAGGCTAAACACAACACAGTTTCTTTTGGGAGTTTATGGTCTGTTTTTCCTTTTTTTTTTTTGGATGCAACCGTGCAGTACAAAGGAATATCAAATGAAGAAAACGAAATGCGTGGAGAGAGAGAAAAGTGGATGGACGAGTGTATCAAAGCAAACGTACCTGGGCAGAGAGAGAGAGAGAGGAAGATAAACGAAGAGGAGAGCTAGTAGTCTTCACAATGTCAGCGAAGCAATGCAAGCATGCAACAACATACAGACACTAATTGCGACTTGCTAAACTACATCACCGTGCATATCTGGATGCGCTTATCGAACAAGCAACGCGACCTACTCTCCTCTCTTTTCGTTCTTTTCATTTTTTTTTTTTTTTTNTCTCCTCTCTTTTCGTTCTTTTCGTTTTTTTTTTTTGGGGGGGGGGGGGTATTTGGGCAAAATGGAAAAAAACAAGAAAAAGGAACGACGCACGCAATGAGCATCATTGACTATACATGTAACACGTCGTACCAACATATCACGCAGGCGTACTCAACAATACAACAACCAACAACAAGAGCATCAACAACCCTAGTGTTTACATTTGTCCGCTAAGGCGTACCAGGAAAAAAAAACACAGATGGAAACAGCAAAAACTTCAACATGCACACAAGGCAAAAAGCAGTTTTCTTCTATCGTGTCGCACTTCTTTTCTTTCCCTGTCACGTTCCTGTGGCACTTGTATTTGTGTGTGTTTGTGTGTGTTTGTGTCCGCCTCAGGCTTAGAGCGTGGCGCTACTCATCCACGCGAGCTGCGCCCGAATGTCCTCGCAGACAATCGGCAGGTAGCCCCGGCCTTGACCGGCGTGCGTGAAGTAGTACTCACCGCGCGCAAAGCCCATGGCAATACGCGCGCTGTCGATCAGCTCGACATCGCCGGACGCGACGGCGGCCTCAAAGGCGCGCTCAAAGCATTCAATCGCCCCGTCCTCGTTGGACTGCGCGCGACTCACCTCGCCGAGCTTCATCGTGGCGCGGCAAACCTTGGCCGGATCGTCGAGCGCACTCGCGAGGGCCAGCGCTTCTTTCAGCGACGCGTTCGCATCCGCGCTGAGTCCGAGTCGCTCCTCCAGGCCGGCCACATCGAGCAGCGCGTCGCACTCGTCGGCTCGGTTCTGTTCGCGGCGGGAGGCCATGTGGAAGGAGCGCTGGTAGGCGAGTGCCGCCTGGAGCTGGCCTGTTTGCTCGCTGAGGTCGCCGAGTGCGTGGTACGCCTGGGCCTCCTCGGAGCCGCGCTGGCTGCGCTGTGCCGCCGTGACGGCCTTGGCGAGGTAGTGCTTGGCCAGGGCAGGGTCGGTCTGGCTGTAGTGCTCGCCCAAGAGCTGGTACACGCGCACCAGCTCCACGCTGGCCTCCCGCGCATCCTCGGGCCGGTTGAGTGCGACGGCCATGCGGTACATGCGCTCGTACATCTCCGCCGCGTCTTCAAACTGCCCCTGACGCTCGTGAAAGCCGCCGAAGCGGAGACGCACGAGCTGCTCGAGGCCGCGATCGAGTGACTCCATCGCGTAGCGCAGAGCAGCCTCGTAGTGCCAGCCCGCCTCCTCGATGTCGCCCGCCTTCTCGAAAAAGTCGGCAAGGTTCATGCAGTGTGTGTTGACGCTCTCGAACTCGCTGCGACGGCGCAGTGTCTCGACAGAGCAGAGCTGCTCCTGCACCCAGACAAGCTGCTCGTCGCTAAGGGTGAAGTACGTCTTGGAGAGCGCGTCCACGCACACCGGCTCGCGGTGCGCAATCATAAAGAGGTGCATGTACGACTGTACACAGCCCTCCTTGAGCGCCTGCACGCAGAGGTGGAAGCGGCTCGAGTCCTTCTCTGGACGCGTCACCACCACATCCGTGCGACCGGACGTGTGCAGAGACTTGTCCGCGGCAGAGGCGCGATCGCCCGTCGTGCTCTTCGCCGTGGCTCCGAACCCGCCCGCGGCGGTGCCAACACTGGACTTGGTCGTGCCGAAGCCAAAGGCGCTCAGCTTGAGTGCATCCCGCTGCGCACCCGTGATGAAGCCGGTGCTGGCCGCGGACGGCGGCGGTGGGGAGACGTGGCCACGACCGAGACCCACCGTCGCGCGCTGTGCGGCCGTCGCCGAGGCCGCCGTGTACGAGGATGAGGCCGTCGCCGAGGCCGCGCCAAGGCGACCACGCGGACCGGACGTGGCGGCGGCCGCGTTCGCTGAGTTTGGCTTGCGTGGGGGGCACGGCCGCCGCACACCGCTGCTGCCTGCACTCGTGTTTCCGGCGCGCATGATGAATTGCACACACAATACAATACAAGCTACTGGTGAAAAAAAAAAAAGAAAAGGATGAAGAGAAGGGACGAATGAATGGAGCCTTTTGCGGATCTCGCTCTCTCTCTATGTCTGTGATCCTGCGATTTTTGCTTTCTTGTTTGCACCGTTTCCCTGACTTGCATGTCATGATATCAACAAAGAAAGTACACCCAAGACAAAAGAAGGGAGAGAGAAGGGGAGATAGTGAAATGATCAAAATGGATTGTGCATCTGTGTTCTGACATCAGAAAGCCGTTGCGCAACAGGGCAACAGTGAGCTCACGTGGTTCTTTCTCTTGGCCCGTATGAGCGGGAGCTCTACATCTCGTGCAACAGTACATTTATTTTTCCGTTTTTTCTTTTTCCTTGTGTGTGTGTGTACATGTATCACATTACGCAAGCGAATGAAAACGACAACGACGACGACAGCAACATGACACAGAATTCAACACCTATTAAGCCCCATATTCTGGGCAACCGTGCTCACAGCCGCTGACCGGCATCCATGCTGCGCTGCTTGGCGCGCCAGCGCTTCCGCAGCCTCCGCACCTGCGCGGCCCCCTCCGGCGTCACCGTGTTGGCGAGACCCAGCTGCGGTCCGCACCGCACAACAAAGCCCTCCGAGCCGTAGCCGGTCATCAAACGGCGAGCGGGCAGCGGCACCGTCGTCGGCAGGTCCGGTAGCTTCCCCTCGCGATCCCAGCGCGTGGCGGTCAGGTAGTACAGGCACACCTCGAGTGTCGCGCCATCGAAAGGCGTCGACTCAATCAAGTTCTTGACATCCTCGAGACGGCTCAGGACAGGGACGGCGTCGGCACCGGGCGGCAGCGGCGACGGCGACCACGCCGGGTTCGCCGACACGCCCGACATGAACAGCGGCACCGCACCGCGCGCAGAGCTGGTCGCGGCCGCCGACGTGTGCACAGCCCCTGAACCACTGCCGCGCACACCACCACTCACGCCACCGCCAGAAGCCCCACCGTGTCCGGCCCCGTGGTGGCTACTCGGATAGCCGGCACCGGTGGAGAGGCCGGCGTACTCGACAAAACAACGGCCGCGACTGACGCCGTTCTGCGGATGCGTGTAGAGACGCACGGTGGTGGGCTGCGCGTGCGGGTGCAGCGCGCACAGGTACTCGCGGAGAGCGGGCTCCGAGACGTGCCAAGACAGCCCTGAAATGACGAGCACGTTGAAGCGGCCATCGGCGGGGCACTGCCTCAGAAGGCGCACACCGCTGCCGCCACCGCTGGTACCGCTCGCCAGCGCGTCAGACAACATTGGCGCGGTGAATACCAGCGTGGGTGGTGAGGGCATGACGGCCGCGCTGTGGCCAGGAGAGACGAACATGACGTCTGTGGTCTCGTGCTTTGGTGCGTGTAAATATAAGAAGGTGAAAAAGGAAGAGAGAGAGAGAGAGAGATAGAGAGAGAAGGAGAGGAGGAGTGAGACAGGGAGCACACGGAGGAAGAATGGATGCCAATGAAGAGAGAAAGGACAGCAAATACAAGATAAGCTCACCAGATGAATTGTGGCTTCACGCACCTGGTTCAAAGAGTATCGTGGAGACATATGACAGACACTTTTCCCTTCTTTTCTTTTCTTTTCTTTTTGTATTCCTTTTTTTCTTCTTCTTCTGAGATCATCTGTGAATGAGTCCACAACAAAATAGCAGCGACACAGTGTGTCTTCGTCATCAGTCATGGTCCGCGCTGAGGGAGCACCGCCGCGGCCTGCCGCACGCTCTGACGGGCCGCGTCAGACAAGAGTGCCGGCGCGCCTTCACCCCCTTCGCCATCGCGCACAAGCCCCGCCAGTTGCTGGCGACCGAACCCGCCCGTCAGCGCATGCGCGCAGAGAAGCGACTCGGCAGTCTGCGTGAGCCCGAGATGGCGCGTCACCGTCGGGGCGTGCGTGAGGAGAAGCGAGAGCAGACGGGCACTGCCACGTGCTTGCAGCACGTCTGGAGACAGACTGCGCGCACAGACCGCCAGCATCACCTCCGCGTCCGGCTGGCAACTCGCTGGGAGCGGCTCTGCTGTGGCCTTGACGTACTCTAGGAGAATGGCCACGTACGCGGCCATGAGCGGCCTCACCGTGTCCACCGTCGATGACCGAGAGACGCTGGCCGGAGACTCGGCAGCCGCGTCTGATGACGACGACGACGACGGTGACTGACGGACGAGACACGCGGCAAGACCCGCCCAGTACGAGCGCACCTCGGCATCGGCGAGTGCGTCCTTGCCCTCGCACACCACGCTCACGAGTAGAACGGCGACGTGCAAGTCGGTGCCGTAGTTCGGCCGCACGGCGCCACCCTCCGCACGCCGCCGCTGCAGCGCCGCCATGTGCACGTCGCGCAACGCGGACAGAATCGTCGCGCGCGTGGTTGCCGGCCATTTGAGTGTGCCGTAGAGAAGAAACATGACCAAGCCGTCCACATCGCGATCGACGTAGACGCTCCACAGATCATCTTGCAGGGCCCGCTCCACGACCGCAGGCACACCAGGGGGCAGCCAGGGTTGCTGGAGGAGGTGCAGGTGATGGCAAATCACGTACAAGCTGCCGGCGTTGAGTGTCGTCAGCGGTGTGTCGACCAGCTTCGCGGCGACGTCGTCCGGGCACGCGCGCAGAGCCTGGCCGAGGCCCATCACGGCCGTCGTGAGCGAGATCCGCTGAGCGGCCGTGAGCTGCGGCCCGTTCAAAAAGCCGAGCGTGCGCTGCCACAGCATGTCCACGCCGAGCACATCGCGAAGCACATCGTCGCGGCCAGACGTGAAGGGTACCTCGGACGGCGCGTGGCTGAGCTGGAGCACCAGCGCGCACCAGTCCTCCGGACTCGCGGCGATGGCGGCGTCGACGAGCGAGAACGTCTTGATGAGCGCAACCGGATGGGCAGCGTCGCGGCACTGGGCCATCACAGACCACAGCATGCCCACGTCCGACGTGCTCATCGGCAGCTCGCCCGTCGTCGTCGAGCTCGTCGCCATCATTGCACCAACGTGGCGCGAGATGACGAGAGCCTCAATCTCCGCACGGAGCGGCGCGGTCGACGTGAGCGAGGCTGCCAGGGCAGGCAGTGCCGGTCCCGTGAGGCCGACGTCTTCCATGGAGAGCCACGGCGAGGGCGAGAAAGGGGCGGTGGGCACGGGGGCGGCATCAAGACGCGCGTACAGGGCATCAGTCGAGGCGACGGGAAAGCGGTGCAGCCCGCTCAGCAGACGGCGTGCGACAGCAAGTGGCAAGACGTCTGCCGCAGAGCTGTTCTGCACGGGCGGCACGTCGAGCTTGGTGCGCAGCGAGCCAAGCAGGTGGTGGTGCGGAGCCAGCTCGCAGAGCGCGGCAGATTGGAGCGCGTCCAAGGACAGGAAGGTGAGCCGCTCCGTCGGCCTGTGCAGGCACGAGTCGAGCGTTTGTGTGAGCAGCCGCGTGAGGGGCCGGATGGTACAGAGCGGTTGAAAGTCCATTTTTTTTTCTTCTGCGAGGCACTGTCTCTTGGGGAAAAAGAAAAGAAAAATCCGTTGTGCACTTCCCTTTGACGGATCAAGGAGTAAGCAAATGAGGAAAGATTGCAGGCGGTGTAGAGAAGCAAAGTGGAGTAGGGGAGAAACACCTCTGAAGTTGTGCCCATACCGGAGCGTGCGCGCGTGCAAGCGCTGAGAAAAAGTAAGGGGACTTGATGTCTTCGCGCACACACACGTCACTTAGCGGCACTTTGGCGAGTGTGCACGTGAAGTGAGTGAGCACCGATTCAGCACAGACTGTTGCCCTCCATTTTGATTTTCGCGTCTCGGTCATTTTAAGCTGTCACACATGTTGAATGATGTCTTTCCAATCCCCAGGCGGCTCTACCTTCGCGAGAACACACACGTGCGGACGCTGATGTCACCGCCAAGAGGCAAAGAAAAAAAAAAAGAGACGGGAATAATAAATAAATGGAAAAGTACCCGAAAGCACACCATACAGTGTTATGGGGGACGACAGGTGTTTGTCGCGATAAATAGGTTGTTGTTGCGTTTTGTTTTGAGTGGCTTGCCTGACGTTCTCACTTCTCGTAGTGCTTCACGTGGTAGCGCAGCCACAGACCGCTGTGCTCGAGCTTCTCGACACTGTCCAGCGTGTAGGCGGCGCTGCCTGTCTTGTCCATCCCCGCCGACGGCATCACCAACGCAAGCTCCGAGGGGTTACCGACAATCACGGGGATGTGCATGAGGCTCAGCTCGTCCAGACAGCCTTGGTTGAGGAAGGTGCCGTTGATGGTGCCACCACCGTGAAGAGAAACCGTGTCGAGGCCAAAGTAGTGGGCCAGCTTGTTGACGGCCACACGCACGTCCAGCTCCGCCTTGCCGGCAAAGATGTACGGCACCTGCACCTTCTGCAGGTGTGCAAGATAGGCGTCACTGACGCGGTCCTCCACGAGCACGGCGATGGGGCGATCACCGTCGTAGAAGTGGAAGTCACGGCCCGCAATGGTGTTCTGCGGCCATCCTGTACGGCCGTGCGTGTCCACCACGGCGAGGAAGCGCTTGCCTGTTGGCGGCCTGGATGTCTCGGTGAGCTCGGCCCAGTAGTCCGTGCGCGGGATGCTGCCGGGGGCTGCTGCTGGGTACGTGGACGGCTCCACAGTGGTGATCTCAGGACCGATGGACTTGCGGCCCACGAAGCAAATTGGCGTGCGTGGCAAGAAATGCGCACTGTCGAGTTCGTAGTACTTGGGCAGGAAGTAGTTCATCCCTTCGACGGCGAAGAGCTCTGGGCCTGCGATCTTGCCGTCCAGAGAAACGAGCATGTGGCACACCACCTTGGCGTTCTTCTGTTGGGTGGACATGGCTTTGATTTTTTTTGTGTGCTTGTTGAGGGATAGTTGTTGTTCTCACTGTCTTCATCGCGACAGGCAAGTTTAAGTGGGAAGGAGAAGAGAAGACGGTGTTTGTGGACGCAGAAATGAAAATATCCATCATTGTCATGATCCGACTGACAGCGTAGACGGGTCGCCATGTAGAGAGTGAGAGGGAAATAGAGAAATGCAGAACGGCGCATCGATTCACGATGCCGTGAAACGACACACGCACACACCCGTTCTCACTGTGCGTCAAGTCTCTCTCTCTCTCTCTCTCTCTCTCTCTCTCCGCTGTTTTTCTTTTTTGTGCACATCCGGGTACGGCACGCAGGAGCTCGTTGTTAGACGTCTGGTTGGAAGAGTGTGCGATTCTGAGTGGAAGGAAAAGTCTAGTGAAAAACGAAGAAAAGAAAAAAAAAACGTGGAGCGCAAAACAACAAAAGGAAAGAAAAATCTACTTGCTTCTGATGTCTCACAGCAATGTCAACTTCGTGCACGCACCTGCGCACATCTACACAAACACGAGACGTGCGCAGCGACATCAGCATCGCAGGAAAAGAAATCTAGATGCAGTGCAATCCAACAGCAACAACACCAACAACAAAAATAACAACCACACAGAGCAAGTTCAGCCGTCAAACCTCGAGTACGACCGTCTCTGTTCTTCTTCTTCGTTTCTTCCGTTCGTCATTTCTGTCGTCTTACTTCTGACTGTCCATGTCGCTGACACTGCGACGCTTCTTCGACTCCATCTCGCCGACGTGTCGACCAGAAAGACCACCGCCATTACCCGCGCCGCTTGCCGAGAGAGAGCTGCGGCTGCGCTTCTCACCGGGCTGCGTACCCCGTGTCGTCGTGTTCCCGGGCAGACTCTGCAGCCGGCCCGTGCTGCTTTCGCGTGCGCGACTCTTGGATGTGTCGCGAGGTACAGAGGCGCCAAATGGCAGTCGCGGCTTGCGCGTAGCCGCCGCGCCAGTGCGCACCGTCGATGTTGCTGTCGCGGCTGTCATCGTCGTCGTCGCCACCGTTGCGGTCGCGCGTGTCTGCGGCGGCATCAACCGGCCGCGAGCGGAGCCCGTGCGGGGTGACGCGCTCTCCACTGGACCCATCGTGGACGTGCTGCTGGGCACGCTGCTGCCGCGCTGGCTCTGCGTGCTGCGATTGCTGTCCTTGTGCCAGTTCGGCGACCCCTCGCCGACCTCCTCCGGACCCACCAGCGCTGTCTCCGCGGTAGCCACTGAGGACGGCACCAAGGGCGGCATGGCTGCGCTGGCGAGCACGTCCGCGGCTGCCGACAGCGGCGCCAGGACAAAGGGACGGGCCGTGGTTGGTGAGCCGCTCGCAGTCGTCAGATCGAGCGCGTTGGCGCTCAGCGGCACCAGCGCGGCCACCGTGGTCTCGCGCAACTTCTGTTGGTAGCCGCGGACGAGCGCATCGAGTGTCGACTCCACCGCATGGGAGGGCTGGCTCGGGGGGAACGCCATCTCCGCCGTCCGCACGGTCTCGGCCGCGGCACTCCGTGCGAGCTGCTGAAGCGCGCGGGCCGCGAGTGGTTCTGGATACGTGGTACGCGCGCGTGTTTCCTCCAGAAAGAGGTTCTCAGCGCTCTCCAGGTCCTGCGCCGCGCCGCGCTCGGCCTTGTCGAGGTTCGCGGCGTGCGCCTCGAACGCCTGGCGGAGCGCGTCGAGCGAGTGCTGGCTGCGCGCCTGGCGCTGCGCGTGGATGGCCTGCGTCGCCTGCACGTGCCGCTGCGCTGCCTCGACGCACGCCTCGGCGAGCTCGCGGAAGCTCGCGTTCAGACGATGGACGATGCGTCGGCATTCGTCGTCGAGCTCCGCCAAGAAGCACGGACTGACCACCACTGTCGCGGCGGCGCCAGCGGAGGAAGAGGACGTCCCGGCAGGCCCCACCACCGGCCCCACCACCGGCACGGGCTCCTCCTCATCGACGCACACGGCCGTGGGTGTCGGGGCCGGTGAGCTGGAAGGCACAGGGCGGCCGTTCCCGGAGTCCTTCACAGCGGCCGCGCTGGCACCGAACAGGCTCTGCGCGGTGCGACTGGCCGATAGCCCGCGGCGCCACGCACGCCCGGCACGGCCAGTCGCAGCCGTGGTGCTGGTTGTGGTCGAGGCCGCCGCGCCGGGTGCCGCCGCCCGCGCAGGGGAGCTGACCTGCGAGACCGGTGCTGTGGCGGTCGTCGACACGACGCTGCCTCGTTGACTGGCGGGCTGGCTGTTCAGTGCGCCGCGCACGTGGAGTGGCGCCGGCGAAGACCGCCGGGAGCCCATCGTCATCGCCGCGGCCAGACCTCCCCCGAGGCTGGCCGGCGTCGGTGGCGGCGCGGACAGCGCGGAGAGCACCGGCGAGCCCGCCCGATCGGCGTGCGCCTCGGCTGTTTCGTCGGACCACTCCGTCTCCTGCTCCTCCTCTGGCTCCACGTCCTCGGCTTTGCCGTCGCTCACCCGCACGGGGCCGGCTGCCTCGGCGCGTGCGACGAGTGGCGGCGCCGGTTCCTCGGTGGCGGCGGTGTCGACAAGGGCGAGCATCTGTCGCTTCCATGCTGCCAGGCGCGCGAGTGTGTCGTCGGAGGAGCTCTGCAAGGCCGTCTTGGACTGCTGCACGGCGAGCTGCACGAGGCGCTGGAGGGTGTGCGCCTGGTGTTCGAAGCGGTGGAGAGCATCGTGGTAGACACCGTGGAACTGCCGGAGCTTCTCCTCCTTCTCCTCGATCATGACGAGCAGGATCTTCTGCTGAGACTCGGAGATGTGTTGGTGGGCCTCGCTGGTCTGGCGATCGCGCAGCAGTTGTGTGACGCCATCGCGCAGCTCGGCGACCTCCTCCTCGAGCCTCTGCGTGGCGTCGTGTTCCTCCTTGGTGACGTAGTAGCCGCCGCGCTCGCTGACCCGCTCCTGAAGGCGGTTCCGGATTTTCTGATTCTCCGTCTCCAGGGAGCGGAGTCGGGTGAGGAGTTTCTCCTTCTCCGTGTTCGCCGCATTGCGGATGGAGCGCGCCTTGACGGCGTACATGAGTGTCGACTTGGTCTCTTCAATGTCGCGGCCGACGGAGGAGATGCACGCGATCATCAGCGTGCGGGCGGTGCCGCCAATGGAGTCTTGAAGCAGTTCTGTCAGTTTCGAGTCGCGGTACGGGACGTGCGCCGGGCGGGTGGCCTCGCTCGTGTTGGACAGCGCCAGGAACACACTTTTGAGCGCGAGCAGCGACTTGTTGATCTTGCCCGCCTCCGTTGCCGTGGTGCCGCTCGCCTGCGACTTCTTCAGGCTCTCGGAGCCGGCCAGATCGACCAGGAAGAGGTGCGCGACGTCCATCTGCTCCGTGTACTCATTGTACTGCTCAAAGTCCACAATGAACACCACGTGCGAGCGGCTGCTGCGGTCGTTCATCATGGTGGCCGCCGTGTGCCGCCAGCGCAGGCCGTTGCTGATGGCCGCGTTCGCATCGCTGATGCGGCACAGCGTCGTCTTGACGGTAGAGCGCGGGAAGCCGCCAATGAGAGCCACCTCCTCCTCGCCATTCGCGCTGAGCATGTCTGTCAGCTTCTCATTGTAGATCTCGATCATCGAGAGGGTCAGCGCACACTTGACCCCGTCGCGCGTTTTGACCTGCAGGTGGTCGAGCATCTCCGCGATGACCTTGTGGACAAGGCCATTGTCGGCGCCTTCCTGGCCCAGCATCGTGTACGTCTTGCCCGTGCCTGTCTGGCCGTACACCATGATGGTGCCGTGGAGACCGTCCTTCACGCACTGAAGGATAGGCCGGGCGACGACGAGGACGTCATCCTGCGTGCACGTGGGTGTGAAGGTGTAGTCGGGGTCGTACGTCTTGGAGTCGAGCAGGATGCGGCGACCTTGGATGTCAAGGCCGGTGGCGGGCTTCTCGTTCTCGAACAAGGGCCGACAGCGGACAGCCACCTTGATGCTACTCATGATTGTGCACGGACAAGAGAGAGAGAGAGAAGAAAAAAAAAAAGAAGAAAAGAGAGAAAAAGAAAAAATCTAATAGATGAAACGAGAGGCAGTAGGAAACAGAACAAAAAAACAACGAAGAAAAATATATCTATTGGGAGGGTGCAGAAGGAAAACAAAAGTAAATCACAGATATAAGTTATATCAATGAGAGGGTAGTACACAATTTTGCCTTGTCCTTTCTGTCTCCGCTTGGTACGTGCGCGTGTGCGTGTATCTAGCCAAGAGGAAAAAGAAATGAGATCCTTTTCGGTTGGAAAAAAAGAAAGAAAGAAAGAAAGAAAGAAGAGAAGAAGTAGATGCGGAGGAGGGAATGTGCAAGTATGACGAATAATGGCAACGATTAGAGGCAAATAACGAGGCACGACGGAGAGGAAGGCATCTTTGAAACCAAGACAACTGCGCACCGTGCAACACAGCAGCTCCACGCCATCTCGACTGTGTGTGTGAGTAAAAGCCCTTCAGACGTTTGGACGACCGACCTCTGACGAGTGAAAGACAAGGGCACACGCGCAAAGGTATGTTGCCTTTTAGTCGTACATACATATTTGTTCTTTCATGAGTTGTAAACAGGAGAGAAAAGGAAAGCGCCGTCTCCCTCGTGAAGGGAAACACACCAATCGACCACTCACACTTCCAAACAACAATAACACCAACACCGCACGAGCAGCATCATTCACATACTCGCCCATCCACGGCTTCGCGCGCCAGTCCCCGAGTGCTAACGCTTCACATCGAAGGCAACAAACTCGCGTGTGGCCGGCGCCGGATTCTTTTCCGCCTCGGGCTCTCCGGACGGCGCCAGCAGATCCGTCACCACGACCGCCGTGACACTGGACTTGGGCGAGCCTGTGTGGCACCACGTCTCGAGCGCACGCAGCTGCGCCGCCGTGCCCTCTGCCGTGAGCTCCACGGTGCCGTCGGGCAGGTTGCGCACCCAGCCCGTGACGCCAAGCTCCTGGGCGGCCTTCTGCGCGTGCTTGCGGTAAAACACGCCTTGCACTTTGCCTTGGACAATGATGTGATGTCTGCAGATCTGCCGTGCAGCCGCTGCCGAGGTGGCCTTGGCGCTCATGGCACTGTCTGGGCGAGTGATTCGATCAAAAAAAAAAGTCGAAAAACAAACTGATCCGACGAGAAGATCCGGAGCGAGGAATAAATGAAGAATGTTTGCTGCTTCTGAAGGAGCGATTCAGCGTCGTGGCACGCGTCGGATTGCCGTAGTAGCGACAAGAAGGCACGGCAGGTCTCAGCGAGTGGAACATGAGATCCACGAGTGCACGCACAGGCACACACACACACACACACAAGCAGAACGGCAACCGAGAGATAGAGAACGTGAGCGAATAACGCCACGCGTGCAATCGACTTCTCCTTGCTGTTGTTGTTGTTGTTGTTTTTGATGTTGCGCGTCGGTCTTGCCACACGAGCGACGCAGCAGGAACCACATCATCGAGTAAAAAGAAAGAACCCAGATAAAAGTCAATACATCCTGGGATACAGCGATAAGGACAACATCAATAAAAAACAATGTGATCAACACCTGTAACAACAACAGCAACATCAACAGCCGTACAAGAACTGTGTGGAGAGGAAAAGCAAAAAAGCAAAAACAAAGCAAAATACGGAGTTGACCGTGAGGCACGGCTATAGCTCCGTGGTGTCTTGCATGGCCGCGATCGCAGCGTTCACGATCTTCTGCAGACTGCCCACCTCCTTGAGGACCCGCGCACGATCCTCCGCGTGCTTCTTTTCGGAGAGGAGCGTGGGCAGTGCGGCGCTGATGTCATCGACCTTGGTCTTGATGCGCTGCTGCAGAATGGTCTGGATAGCACTGCGGTCCTTGACCTGCACCTCCAGCTCGCGCTCCGTCTTGGTCAGGCGAGCACGCAGCTGTGTCGCCTCCGCGCTGGTGCTCGCCGCCGTCGGTGCGGCCACCGGCTGGGTCGGCGGGGGCTTCGGACTGGCCGATCGCATCGACTTCTCCAGCTGCTCGATGCGCCGCTCGTACTCGTCGGACTTGGCGGCCCAGGCTTTCTCACGGGCCGATGTTTCCGCTTGCACCGCCGCCCGGGCGGCCTCCATCGCGCGCGCGCTGGCTGCGTCGGTCTTTGCACTCTCGCTCGCTGCGACGACGGCGTCCGCGGTGGACGGTGCGAGCCTGCCCCAGACACCCTCCACCAGCTCCTGCAGCGACTGCCACTGACGCTGCACCTCCGCAGTGGCAGCCGGTGCGACCGCCATGGCCTCGCGCAACTTGGCGAGCTCGAAGCGGACCTGCTCGACCTCCTGCGCCAGACGGCGATTCTTGTCCTGCACGTCGGCGAGGCTGTGCTGCGACTGCAGGGCCCGGGCATCGTGCTCGGACATGATCTGGCGGAGCTCCTCGTTGAGCAGGTGCCGCGCCTCGCTGGTGGGGGTGTCGCCCTCCAGCAGCGTGTGGCCGAGGTTCAGCAGGCGCAGCTGGTCCTGCGCGGCCTTGAGCTGTGTCTGCAGCGTGTACACCTTGAGCGCGTACTCGGTGCCCGCCTGGGCCTCCCACTGTCGCGCGCGTGTCTCGGCGAGCCGTTGAAGTGGCTCGCGCTGCGCGGCCCTGTCGTCCTCGTCGGCGTTGCTCGGGGCGGGCGCGCCAGCGCGCATGAGCACCTCCACGAGCTTCTCGTCCGCGGAGAGAGCGTGGCTCGGGTCGCTGTCGGAGACGTACACATCGCCATCTGTGCGCGGTGCCGCGCGTGCCTGCGCCACGTACGCCTCCGCCTGCGCGCGGCTCATGCCCGACAGCGGTGGTGCAGCGCGGTCGGCACTGTCGGGTGACGGATGAGGTGTACCAGGGCCGCGCTCACCAGAGCCACCACCAAGTCTGTCTTCGAGGTGCTGCACGTGTGCGTCGTAGGCGTCGAGCTCCTCCTGCAGCTCGAGAATGGTCTCGTCGCGCTCGTTCAGGCGCGTGGTGAGGCTCAGCATAATGTCCCGCTGCTTCAGGAGCAGGGCCTTGTATCGTTGCATCTGCTCCGTGTCCTCCTCCATCACCGAGCGCTCGCGATCGAGCTCGGCGTGCAGCTGCGCATTGTACGCGTCGCTGGTCTGCGGGGCGCCTGCCATGCCGCCGTGGGCAAGGACCGTCTCGAGCTCCGTGATGCGCTCCTCGAGCATCTCACGCAGCTGCTGCTCCTCTTGGTGTGCCTGCGAGGAGCGGTAGAGGGCCTCGAGCGCGGCCTCCCGGTCCTCCTCGGCGCGTCGCCGGTCGTCCTCTAGCGCGCTCATCGCCGCCGGGTTCACGTGAGCCCCGTCTGCGCCTTGCTGGTCCTGCAGCTGCTGACGGAGCCGCTTCAGCTCGCGCTCGTACTTGCGCAGGAGCGTCGCCTGGTCCATGTCCTCGTTGATGACGGCCGTGTTGCGGATGTTCTTGGCGCGGTTGGCGAACATCAGCGTCGACAACGACTCCGTGTACGACTCCAGCGCGGGAGAAATGCAGGCGATGAGCGTCGTGCGGCAGTTGCCGCCCAGCGAGTCGCGCAGCGCGCTCGTCAGGACCGAGTTGCGGAATGGGATGTGTCGGGGACGGCTCTGCGACTTGGCGGCCAGCGCCGCGATGACGTTGCCCAGCTCGTGCAGGGACTTGTTGATGCTCTTCGTCTCCTCCAGCCGCTGCCCAGTCACGCCGGACTGCCGCACCTTTTCGCTACCGGCGAGATCGACAATGTTGAGCTTGCCGAACCGGTACGACGTGGGGCGGGCCTCGTCGCCCTCCATCACCTCCACCACAACGGTGAAGATGGCGTGCGAGCGAGACGAGAGCTCGCTCATCTTGGTCATGCTCGTCGCGCGCACGGCGGTGCCGCGCTCAATCAGGCCGTAGACGTCGCGCGGCGTGCGCACGATCCACTCGGACAGACCCTCGACGTACACGCCGCGCTGGGGTGTGTGCCGCACCGTCAACGATCGGTTGCCGTGCCCGCTGCCATTGTTGTTGTTGGTGGTGTTGTTGGTGCTGCTGTTGGCGCCGTCTGCCTGGAGAAGATCGGAGATGACCTCATTGTAGATCTGCATGTACGACGCGCGCACAAGAAACTTCATGTCCTGGTGACGACAGGAGCGGATAAAGGCGAATATTTCTTCAATAGACCGCGGAATGATGCCGCGCTCCTGCTCGCTCGTGAAACCCTCCATTGTGTAGGTCTTGCCCGTGCCCGTCTGGCCGTACGCCATCAGCGTCGCGTTGTACCCTTGCACGACCGACAGCACAGCTGGCTTGGCGCTAATCTCGTACACGTCCTGCTGCTCCGCGGCAGGGTTGTAGACGTGGTCAAAGGTGAAGGCCTGCCTGGAGTAGACGGCTCCGCGGCCATCCTCGGTCTCGAGGGCATCGCACAGGGTGATGGTCTGCGGGTACTGCGGGGACACCTGCACGACATCGACGAAAGGGTGGTAGCCGTTCAGCTCGCGCGGCAGCGGCGGACGGACACGCACGACGACCTTGAAGTTCTCCGAGGCATCCTCAGGGCCATTGTACAAGTTGGCGTCGTCAAAGTGCTCGGGCGGGGCTGCGTCGGGGCCGCTGGAGGCCGTCGCCGGGCTGCGGCGGCGCTGTCCGCTGCCCTGGGCAGAGGCCTTGGTGGGACCACCATGAATGTCGCCGCGGCGTCCGGACATGATAAGTCGCGCGCCGTGATTCGAAGTCTCTCACCTTGTTTCTTTTTTTTTTGTTCGCTGGGAGTGAGTGCGGAGGAAGCAAAGCAAAGGAAAGGAAGAGATGCGCGGGTCAAAACAAGAAATGCAAACAGGAGAATAGGAAACAAAGGAAAAAGAAAAAAACAACAACCAAATCAGACGAATCAGTGGGGAACGGCAAACAGCCACTTATTATCGATACAAGCTCAGCAACAACAAAAAATAAATAAATAATGATTTGCTGTGATTTTCTCTCTTGCAAATGTTGTCGTTCGAAAGAAGGTAAGGGGTGGGGGGGGGGGGGGAGGGGTAAATGCGTAACGGGATCAAATCAGATGGAGGTGGGTCATGAGGGGGAAACAGACCGTCTTACGGGACCTCGGTGCGCGGCACCAATGCCAAGCGCCGCCGGACGCTCTCGTGAGTCTCTTGTGTGTTCCCGCAAGACGCACACTGGCACAGACGTAGACTGCGGCACACACCCACTTGGAACAGGCCATCTGGATCTGTTTAAGGTCGCCTGCTGCGGGTAGAAAAAAACAAAAAGGACGCACAAGTCATCGTGCATCATCGCACGTCCATGCGAAGAGCACGTTTCGCCGAGCCGCTACTGTTTTGTTTTCTTGAGTCTTCTTTCGAGGGTCTACTTCTATATTCAAACATCACGAACAAAAAAGGGGGGGGGAGAAAAATACATGCACACAAACGAACAAAGAAGAGGGGTAAAAGCCAAACACAGAGTGAGAGATACGTTCTATTTTTATTTCTAGGCGTCTCCCACTAAGAAAGCGAAACAAAAAAAAACAAAGAAGAAACCTCCCAAAACAGCAGCACAAACACACAATAGCGTCTTATACGCACCCCAATTGTGTGTGTGTGTGTGTGTCCGTGTATGGTGTGGGAGTGTGTATGAAGGACTCCACTATGAACGTATCTATGAAACTTTGAAAGAAAAAAAAGCATTTCAGAAGACCTGGATTTGGCAACACTAGCCACAACGCACACAAAGAAAGAAAGAAAACGTCATGTTATCTTACCTTTTTGCTTCTCTCTTTTTTCTTTTTCTGGAGACGCTGACATGGGGGTCAATGGTGCGCGTTACTTCTTCTTTCCCTTGGCCTTCGCCTTCGGCTTGGCCTTGGGTTTTGGCTTCGCGGCTGCGGCCGCCTTTTTCACGACCTTGCGCGCGACGGCCGGTTTCTTGGCCGCCTTCTTGCTGGCCGCGGCCGGGGCGGGCTTTTTGGCGGCGGCCTTCTTCGCGACCTTGGCCGGCTTGGCCGCCTTCACCACCTTGGCGGGTTTCGCAGCTTTGGTCCCCTTGGCGGGTTTCGCGGCCTTGGGGGCCTTGCCGCCCTTGGCGGCCTTGGCGGCTGCACGAGGCTTGCTCGCGGCCACACCCCGCCGGGCCTTGGGCGGGGTAGCCACAGCGGCGCTCTTAGCGCCCTTGCGGCTGCCCTTCGCGGGCACAACGGGTGCGGTGGGGGTGGTCACGTTAACCGGTGGTGGTGGCGCCGCCTTCCCCTTGCGTCCTCGCTTATTCTTGTCGGTGCCCGCCCCGGCGGCGGCCTCCGCGTCCTCCAGCGTCGCGTCGGGCGTACTCAGCCACTCGGACAAGCTCGTCTGCGTGCGGCCTCGGCCGGCCTTGGTGCGGGACTGCCCCCGGGTCACGCGGGCAAGCTGCCGCGCCGTCTCCTGCCAGGCGAGTCGCCCGCCCTGCGCGGAGAAGGACGGCGCCACGCTCACCGGGGCCTCGGCTGCGGTCACGTCGTAGCCCGTCACCTTGGCGAGCCCGGCCTGATTCATGAACTGCACCACACCGCTGTCCGCGGCACTCGTCGGCTCGGACGTGGCCTCCAGGCTCGCTGTCCCCATCGCGGGGCTCGTCACGCTCGGCCGACGCGACATGACAGGCCGTGGACGCAGCGCTGGCTGGCCGGGGCTGGCGCTCGCCGGGGCCGCGGAGAGACCGGTCGACTTGGAGGGGTCGACAAAGACGTGTCCACCGTGGGGGCGGGCGCCGAGCACGCGCGGCACGGGCGGCACGGGCGTCGAGGACGACGAGGCGCTGGTGGGTGGTGTCGCAGGCGCGGCCGGCGTCTCCGCGGCTGGTGTACTAGAGAAGAGCTGCGCAAAGGCGGCGGCCGCCGGGTTCTCACTCGAAGGCTCGGGTGGCGTCTGTGCAGTCTGTGCAATCGGTGCAGCCGGTGGGACGGTCTCCGCTGTTGTGGGGGCAGCGGTGCCAAAGAGGGCACCAAAGAGCGTCGTGTGCGCGTCCGAGGTGTCACGAACGACGGGCGGCGTGTCCAGCGCGGGGGCGGGGGCGATGGTTGGCGCCACGGTGGGTTCGTCGATCGGGGCCGCCGTGGGATGGAGTGTGGGCATCGCACTCGTCGGCGCAGAGCCAGTGGCGAGGGGCCTCAACGAGGTCCGGTGGGGGCGGCGGGCCGGGGCAGCGGCGGCGGACGTGACGGAGGCCTCGACAGGGGTATCTGCCGCGACAGGACTTGCGACAGGCGTGGCGACAGGCGTGGCGGCAGGCTGGCGGTGGTCGCTGAGCTCGTCCTCGTCGTCGTGGGCGCCGCCCTTGCGGTGGCTGCTCAGGATCTGCCCGACCGTCTTTTGGAAGAACTTGGCGTAGTAGGAGGAGCCGCCATGCGAGTCGGTTGTGCCGTGATCAGGCGATGAGGAGGGATGCGGCGCCGTGGAGCTCACACCGGCGGCACTGTCGGCCGCAGGACTGGACATCGAGAGGGGCTCAGAGACCGTGCTCGGCTCCAGAGGAGACGACTGGAGTGGCGACGCGACCGGCGCATCGGCGGGTTTGATCGCATCCATGGCGAACGGATCCTCCTCGAGCACGGTGAGGCCCGCCAGGCTGCGCTCTCCATGCGCAGAGGCCGTCTCACGATGGCGGGCCTCCTCACGGACGTGCGGCGCGCTGTCGTGCCCATCCTCCTCGGCCGCATCGACGTCGACGTCATCGGCGGCCGTCGCAGTCGCCACGGTCGGGCGCGGCTTGAGCGTGAAGCGTCCGCGCTGCACAGGCGAGGCCGCCTCTGCCTCCGCGGTGGCCGCGGTGGGGAGCGGCATCGACCGCACGGCCTGCTGCACGTCGGCACTGTACGTACTGGCATGACCGCGCACGGCGATCACCGTCGGCGTGGTCGCGGTAAGCAGCGGCAGCGACATGCCCTGCTGGAGGTGCGCGAGCAGCACCGTCACGCGCGCCGTCTCGATGCCTGCGGCCGGCCCCCGTGTGCCCGTGCAGCGCAGGCCTGTCTCTCCGCTGCCATCGTAGTACACCTGAGCGAGCTCCGACAGGAGCACCTGCAGCGCCGGTGTCTGCTGGCAGTGGCGGTACATGGCGTGAAGGGAGATGAGGAGGCTCTCGAGCTCGTCGGCACGGAGCACGGGGCGGTGCATGTGGCTGACCTTCTCCGTGAAGGCCTGCAGCCACTCTGTGGCCGGGAAGACGGCCGGGTAGCGGCGAATCACACCGAGGTAGCGCACAATCGTGCGCAGCAGCACGTCGTGCCCGGTCAGCAGGTCGACGCCGCCCTTGCGCACAAAACCCGCCACCTCAGCCTCGCTCGCACCGAACAGGCCCGTCAGGAGCTCCACGAGGGACACGAACAGCTCCGGCGAGACGGAGGCCTCCGTGGCGGCCTGCATGGCCTTGCGCACATCGCGCGCCAGCACCTCGCCCGCATCCGCCAGTGGTGCGCAGAAGAGCGTGTCCGTCACCCACTGGGGCTCCGCGAAGCGCGCGTGGAGGTACGCGGCGGCGGCGTCGGCGAGCTCGCGGCGCTGGCACGTGCGCAGGAGGTGCACGTCGTCCGGGGTGAAGCGTTCGGACGGGCTGGCCAGTCGCTGCACGAGCGCCGCCGTCGCTGGGCCCTCGTAGGGTGTCTGCAGCACCGCCAGCAGGCCGTCCATGAGCTGCCGCACACTCATCTCCGCGCAGTCGACGCCGTTGGCAAAGGCGGGCACCTGGGGGAAGGCCAGTGCGAGCTGCAGGTACGTCGCGGGGCTGACGGCGCTGTCGGCCTGCTCCACCAGGCGCAGCGCCACGGCTTCCGCCTCGGCCAACCACGACGGCGCCGTGCTCGCCAACGCGGCACAGACGTGGCTCAGCTCAGGCAGGCGGAGCTCGCCCAGACAGTGCTCGAGGCGCTCCGACAGCGGGCCGAGCACGTCGGTGGAGAGCAGCACAGAGCGGTGGAGAATGCCGACCGTCAGCGCGAGCTGCGTCGGCTCGAGCGCGGCCACCTCCTTCTGCACGTAGCGGTGAAACGCCACGAAGACGGCGCGGTGCCGGGCGCGGCCACCGAGTTCGTAGGCGTACGCAATAGCCACGACGTCCTCGCTTTTCTTCCAGTAGAGGGCATGGGCGGGGTCCAGCATGTCGAGCACGCGCGGCTGGTAGTCCTCGAGCAGCGCGGCAAAGCGATCGGCCAAGTGTCCGACGGCCTGGCGGGTGCTGAGCGTCGTCGACGCGGGAGCCGACTCGGCGGCCGGCGGCTGCTGCTGCGCGGAGGACAGCAGGCGCGCGATGGTGCCGAGAATCACTGCCATATCGCGGCCATTGGCGCTGGTGCAGTACTGCAGACCGTCGCGTGCCAGGGCCTTCATCGTGTCGACGCTGAGCGGGCGGAACTGGTGGTGGCGCCAGACGGACGCCATCAGCGTCGCGAACTCAAACGCGCGCATGTGTCCGACGTTGGCCATGAGAATCTCGAGCAGCGCATCGGCCTCGTTCATGTCCGCCCGTGCCATCCACGCGTAGACGCGCAGGAGTGAGCTCTGCTCCGTGGCGAGCTCAGCCAGCGGCGTGCGCTGGATCTGGGCGGCCACGGCGCTCGCCAGACGGGCGTTGGTGTCGGTCGTCACCCGCCGGCCACAGCGCTGTAGCACCTTGGCGCAGTGGTCGAGCACGCGCCACTGTTGCGCGTGCGAGGACGGGCTGTCGTGCAGGTGGCGCAGCACATCATCCACCGTGGCGCACGCGCGCTCGTAGTTTTCCTCGGGACGCATCGACAGCAGCGCCAGCACCGCCTCCAGCCGGCTCTGCGCGGAGACCGTGGCCGCCGGCGTGCTGCTTGTCTCCGCGGTGCGCACAAGCTTGTTCAGCAGCAGGGACGCCAGCGAGGTGTCCTGCATCTCCACCTCGAAGAAGTTCATCACCTGCGAAAGGGCAATGGCGTTGTTGTCCTGCTCGATCCAGGCGCTGAGCTCCGTCTTGGGCACCTCGGCGTCGAGAAAGCGCTGGGCCTCGGCGCGCGCAAACGCGAACTGCGCCTTGCCGCGAAAGCGCCGCTTGAGATGGGAGGCGCGCTGCACAAAGTTGGAACCGCCAAAGGGCACGCCCCGACGAGCGAGCGGTTCGGTGGCCGCGTCACCCGCCACACGCGCGAAGCCCGAGACGCGCTGCTGCACAAAAGCCGAGAGACGAAACATCAGCTACAGTTTTTTTTGTGGTTTGTTTTGTGTGTGTGTGTGTGTGTGTGTGTGTGTGAAGAGAAGGGGGAACTAAACAAAAAAAGCGGTGATACTACAGTTGCAAACAAAGGAAAGAAAAAAGAGCACGCACAACAACAATCGCGGACAAGTCTAGTGCGTTCTATGCGTGGTCGTGTTTGTGTACGAGCACACACACCTAAAAAAAAAAAAGTGATGGGCGTGTGAGTCGAGATTCTATGAAAAAAACAATGTAGTTGTGTGCTGGCAAGGCGTCACGAAGCTGGCAGTCCTGGCGATAAGAGAGGTAGAAAGAAAAAAATGGTGAGTGGGGACTACAGATTGTGTCCCACCTTCGTCACCTCTTTCTTTTTTTTCCTTACGTGCTTGTTTATTCTATCTACCGTGCGTGCGTGCGCGCCTGTGTGCTCTTTGTTCTATTACTCAACTTCTTTTGTTCCTAGAGCGATAAAAGGGGAGGCGGTGAGAGGAGTGGAGGAGCGCGTGAAGTCAACGTGAGAAGACAGGAAGAGGAGAATGTGTGCGAGGCCGTCAAGAAATGGACCTCCATCTGCTTCTTGACCAGATTACCATTTCATTTTTTTTTTGTTCTCTGTTGTCCGTTTTTGATTTTTCTTGTTTGTTCATTATAGGGGCCCAGTGCGTAAGCCGCGCATGCGGTTCAGAGCCGCCCCCAGCTCCAGCACACGCGGCATCGCCGAGAACCCGCGCGCCACGTGACACGACGCTGTCTGAGCGTGCAGGCCCTGTGCGCGGAGGCTGGCGTGGCACGCGTACACGTGCTGAGCAAAGACGGAGAGCGGTCTCCGCGCTGGCCGCAGCGCCGCAGACGCACGGTGCTGTTGAAGCCAGGCCTGCATCCGCTCGGCGTTCTGCAGGTCGTGCAGCATCGCGATGCCCTGCGCCAGCGCGTGCGTCTGGCCCTCCTCGACCAGCTGCTCCACCAGGGAGAGGTCCAGCCACGCGTCGGCGCTGAGTCGGACACGGTGCAGGCCGCTCGCACCGATCTTCGCGCGGTCGTGCGCACCGCCGCTGCTGCGGAAGGCAGCAAAAGAGGCCGCGTGGTCAAGACCGCGCTGGGCGGGAAAGTGAAAGGCCGGTGCTGCCGAATGCTCTGATGCTTCGGTGATCGGCGCGGCGAGCTGCCCTGCTGCGGTTGCAATACCCTTCGCGTCGGCTGTCTTGTCCATCACGCGATATGACTGCATCACAAGCACCGTGTCGGCGAGCGCAAAGTACTGGCCGGACCCACCCACCACCATCACCACCGCGCACGCGTGGCAGTCGACGAGCTCGCGCACACGAGCCGCGAAAGGGGTGATCGGCTCCAGCGCACTCGGCACAAGCGCGGCCATGAGCGCGTCGCGGAACATAAAGTTGGTCGCGGAGGTGTCCTCGTCCAGAAGCAACGTGTGGCAGTCCAGCTCCAGCGCCTCGACAATGGCCGCGGCCTGGCTCGTGCTGCCGCTCGCGCTCGTGGTGCCAAAGGTTGTCGTGTCCTTTCCACTCGGCAGGCGGTTGATGAACGGCGACACATCGACCCCGTCCACAGAGCGCCGATCCTCCGCGCGGATCTTCACGGCGGTCGGGTCGACCACCACAAACTCTCGCCCGTCGCCGGGGATGTGATTGTACACGCCGAGCTCCAACGCGCGCAGCATCGTGGACTTGCCGTGGTAGCCGCCGCCCGCGATCAGTGTGAGCCCGACAGGGAGCCCCATCCCTGGCAGCGTCTGGCGTGTGTACGGCAGCGCAAACGTCTTGGCCAGCGACGGTGGCGACTGAAAGCAGACGGCCTCGTCGGCAGACATGGGCGCGTCGTCGATGCCGTCGAGGCGAGGGAGAATGGCGCCATCCCGCACAAACGCGACGAGCCCCGCCGGGGCCAGCTGGCACCGCAGCCATTCCTGGTCTAGCACAGAGGCGGTGTGCTGCAGAAGCGCCGGCACAGGGAGCTGCGCCAGGTGCTGCGCCGCCGCCAGGAGGCTGTGTTGGAGGATGCGTGCAAGGCCACGCCCGTCGATGCGACGCCCTGGTCCGGGCAGCTTCGCGCGAAAGTACAGCCGCACCTCGAGGGGACACTCGGACGGGCGGCTCGACGTCGTCTCTGTCATCTCTGTCATCTCTGTCGTCTCTGTCGTCTCTGTTGGCCGCCCCGGCACCACCACCACCACCGCATCGCGCTGGAGGACGTGTGGTGAGAGCGGTGCCACGTCCACGGCGTGCTCGTGAAGGTCCTTCACCTTGCTGGCAAAGGCGCGCAGCACGTAGTCCTGCACGGCGATCAAGGCTGTGTGGCGCGCGACATCGTCCGGCAGTCCCTGTGCCGGTGGTGGTGTGCGCATGAGAGCGTCCACGTCCGATTGTGTCAGTGGCACCGTGGTGGTCAGACACAGCTGCGTGCCCGGTGCGAAGGGATCGGGTTGAATCCGCAAAAAGGCAATGGTGGCCGGCGCGACGGTGGCGTCATCGTGGAGATGAAAGTGCTGGCCGGTCAGCCGCTTCAGTGCCCCGTAGTTCGCCCCATCGAGGGAGCGGATCAGCTGACCAAGTGCCGTTGCCGACTGGACAGGACTGCTCCAGACGCAACGCGATGACCCCTCATCGCTGCTCTCAGACCGCGCACGGCGGGCAGCCGCGTAGTTCGGCTCCGCACCGGCGACATCCGTTCGGATCGGTGCACCGGCCCCTGTCCCACGCGCTCGGCCGCGCCAGTAATGACCACCACCACCACGACCACCGCGCGGATGCATGCGTGTTGACGAGGTTGAAGAGAAAGGAAAATGGGCTGTCTGTACGTGAACTTCCAGAAGAGAACAGAAAACAAAAACACGAGTAATGGTTTCAAGCGCAGCAAGGCAGTGGAGGTTTGAAGAGGGGGAGAGACAACACCAACAATGACAACGAAAAGAAAAGGTACACAGGTCGACGAGATGCAGGGGTAGCAGGTCCCATGCGCATGAAAGCACGTATTGTTTTTTTTGTTTGTTGTGTGGCCTTCTGGTGGCCAGCAATATCCTCGATGGGTAACCAAGGTATGAGGACTGTAGGCTTTGAGTGATGTCAAGCTGCAGCCGGTCGCCATGGGAACGCGGCACGTCAGTACGCAATTGTGTCAGCACGGGAATACGCTCAGCGGTATCGGAGTGATGCGTTGTATTTTCCCATCATGTGCGCGCACGTTCACCACAGGCCACGCTGCAAGCGCCACGAAAGAAACAAGTACGAAAGAAACAAGCACGAA
>JASANQ010001171.1:0-51409 GCA_030849645.1 Wallacemonas sp. Wsd | reverse complement strand
GTCGATCAGGCAGCGGCCCGTCGCTATGAGCGTACACCAATGCGATGAGAGTGCTCTCTCTTCAGCCTTGGCAGCCGAGCTGAGTGTGTAACTCTGAGGGTCGAGTGCCAAAAGCATAACACTAACGGCAATGGAACCCACAAAGTGAAGCACACGCTGGAACAGCTCTCTCGCCAGACCAGGTGCTTTCTCATAGGAGGTAGGTATGCGTATAGCGTCCACGTGTGGGACGTGCTGCTTGCAAAAGTGACATATTCTGCAGTAGCTGTTTCTGTTTTTTTTTTTTTACTTGTCGAGTAAACATTCCAAGGTGATGGGGGAATGAAAGGGCGGAGTGGGGTTGTAAGCACCAAGAAAAAAATCAAGTAGAGAAAGAAGAAAACGAAAGCGACAAAAAAAAAACAGTGATTTCAACGATAAAAAAAAGGAAATACTGCTTTATTCTCACCTAGGAAACTTTTCGCGGTTTGGAATGAGACGAAAAAATACATGTGAACGATGAGAAAGAAAGTTTTTTTTTTCACAACACAGTGCAGTCCGCACACGACCTATTCTTCTGCGTGGATCTGACATACTTTTTTCCGGGAAAACAACTCAGGCACCACTTGGCACAGCTGCCACACACATAAAAATAACCCACTTGTTGAAATGGCAAGTGGCGAGCGCATTTACGTGTGCCCTTGTGTGTGTGTGTGTGTGTGTGTGTGTGACTTCGTGACGGTCAGCTGTAGACGAAAGAAAAGGAAGAAAAAGAAGAAAGAAATGACCGTCAGAATGCAACTCACCAGCACATCTTTGTAGAGTGCTTCACAGATGTTTTTTTTTTTTCAAAAATCAAAACAGAGAGAGGAAAGAGAAGAAGAGAGGTTGCGGCGGGAACAAAATCACACCTCACTGATGATAGAAGACTTGCTCACATTGTTGGATTCCCACGCCTTCTTACATAGCTTCTCTGCCCCTTGCTGTCTTCACCGACTGCTACTGGTTGCTCTTCCGATATATACACGTTTTGTGCGGAGAGCAGTGTCGAATAGAAAGAGAGAGAGAGAGAGAGTTAATGCGCATACAACCAAGTCTCAGCACACGATTTCACTCCATCACAAACAAACAGACAGGCCAGGTAACGAACAACAAAAAAAGGGGGGGGGAGAGGAAAGAAGTGCGAGGATGGAGGGCATCGTCGAATCGATGCAAGACTCCTTTTGTGTTGACGAGGAAAATGACAAAGTCTACTCCATCTCTGGTCTGGCCAAGGCAGATACCAGAATGAGCATAGGCACGCAAAAAAAAAAAAAAAAAGAAGAAAACAAAAGAAAACGAAAGAAAACAAAGAGAAGAAAAGAAAGGTAAAAAACCAGGAGGCAAGTCAAGGCCACATGCTAAACAGTAAACAGCAGGCGCACAAACCAGAAAAGGAGAAGGGGGAGGTGCGTAGCTGGAGGATCAACAAGGCTTGTGCAGAGCCGCATGCCTTCACTCCACACAGACAACAAACCTGTTTTTTCCCCAACTTCTTTACCTATAGAAATCCACAGAGTTAAAAAATTTAGCATCCGGCCTCCATAATTTGTGTCTCCACAGCATGACGAACATGAAAAAGGAACGGCAATACAGGAAACCGACATGATGTCAACAAAATCTTTGACGCAGTCAGCTACGCCAAAAAGAGGTGAAACAGGTCAAAGATTGCCGAAAAAACAACATCAGTCCCGGCTGGCAGGGCTCTCAATGCTGTTTTTCTTTTTTCTTTTTTCGAGGGAAGGGAGAGAGGTGGGAAAGGAGAGCAAAAGAAAAAGAAAAAGAAAACAACAACAACAACAACGTCAAAAGACAAAAACAAACAAATAAACAAACACAAGCATCTGTCAAGATGAGGAGGAAAATAAAAGAACACAATGCGAAGTGAATCAAGGCACAAAGGAGAGAAAAAAAAAAGGCCTGAGAACTATTCCCCAAAGTGGGGAAGGATAAAAAGCTCAGCAGCAGATTGTCTAGACGACCACCGCTGTGAGATGCGAACACACAAGAAAAAAATGAGCAAATAAAAACGATACCAAAGAAACCGGGGAAATGGAAAGCATGGAAGGCAAGTGAACGCACGGTTTGTTTACCAACATTCCAATTTCACGTCTTGACATACTGTATCTCCCCCCTTTTTGACAAACATAGCATCCACTGTGACCCACACACGCACACAAGGCGTTCCATAAACACCAAGATAATGTGGCCAATAGAAGCTAATTTTTTGGGGAGGCGTGAGTAGACAACGGCAAAGTGATATCCGTTTTTGACAGCAGCAACAACAGTTGCCGCAAAACAGATGAGCACAAGGTGCGGAAGATATTGCCATGAAGAAAAAAAAAAGGAAAAAAAGTAAATGAAAAATAAAGAAAGGAGTTTTAAAAGAAAAAAATTGTGGGAGACGCACAACACGGCATTGAACTCACCACCAACACAAACAGTGATCGACGGACACATGGTAGAAAAAAAAACACAAACAAAAAAAAAGGGAATATATACTTGAACAACGATAACTATGTCTGGTATAGCTCGTCGACGCCATCAGCAATCCAGTCTCTCGCCCTCAACCACATCAATTCTCGTAGACTGAAGCGGAAGCGGAAAGAACATGGAACGAGCTCACGAAAACAACAACAACAAAAAGAGGGCCGGTAACGCGGCAAAAATCTGAGACTAAAGGAGTAAAAGAAAGAAAAGTACTAGGCAAAGGCTTAAAGGCAGAAAAGAAAAAAAAAACGCACCAACCTCTAGTGATGCTTGACGCAAGATGACGACTCTCGCGACTATGATGTGGCTGTCAAGCGCATGTTGAGAAAAAACAAAAGGCAAGCACATTTTTTATTTATTTCTCGTTCGCTTGCGGCTCGTCGAAAATACAGCAACCAAGGGAAACATAACCAAGGTCGTACCCTTTCCCATCAAAAGTACACGCAAATGTAGGATCCATAATAAAAAGAAAAAGTGGAGCAAGTATCGCATTTTTTTGAAACAAATGAAAACCCGAAAGCACGCTGTGTAGATGTCAGTACAACAAGCAGGGGGTTGTAGCATGAAGTTGGATGTGCAGTCGGAAGAGGGCAAAAGAACAACAACAGCCAAAAAAAGGAGTGCGGAGGGGAGGGGAGGGAGGTGAGTCCCCCTCTCAAAGTGCGGCACTGAACTCCAGATGAGCACGTCGGTTCCCAAGGAGGATGTATCCTTTGCGCTTGCGCGCAGGCGAGTGTGTGTATATGTGTGTGTGTGTGTGTGAGAGAGAGAGAGAGGTGCGCACATTTACTGCGACGGGTCGGTGATCACAGGACGGAAAAAGCCGGTTGCGTCTGACGCGAGCTGCGCATCGGTGGGCTGCACATCTTGCAGCGACATGTACGCCGCCTCGTCAAAGTCTTGGATGATCGGGAGCAAGTCGCCTTCGGCAAAGGGCGAGGCGAGCAGGTCGTGCGTGCCCACCGGCGTGGTCGGCCCAAGCAGCGCATTCTCGCGTTCCTGCGCGCGAAGCAGTGCGGCGCTGCCCACCCCACTGCGCATGCCTGACGGGGACAGCGGGAGGCCGTAGTCCACGCGCGGGATGTAGTTGCCATCACTGGGGTCGAACCAGCCCGTGCTCGGGGCGCGTGGCAGACCTCCGCCACCCCCAGCCCCACCAGCCGCCGTGGTTCGACGCGGCGGTGTGAAGTCGGCGGTCGGATCCTCGTCAAAGAGATCATCGCGATCGCTGCCGCACTCCTCCTGATAGGCGTAGAGGGGACCGAACACATCCCCCTCCAAGGTCGTCGGCACCGGCACCACGTCGGGGCCAAAGGCCTTCTCCACCAGGCGCAGCTCGTCGATTTCCTCCTGGAGCTCGTGTGCGTACTTCTTGTTGGGTACCACGTCCGTGACGGCCCGCTGCGCGTTCGCAGGCGTGACGAGCACGCCGTCCTTTGTGACCTCGTCGTCATCCTGATCGTCGTCGCCGTCGTCGGCGCCGCGACCCGCGCGTTTGGCCTGTTCATTCTCAATGATCGCCACCACTGTGTCACGCAGCCGACGCGCCGCGGACGAGCCCGAGGACGGGGACTTGTACATGTCCTTGTGCAGCAGCACTGGTGGCCGCAGCCGACGGGCCTCGCACGCCTTCCAGTCGAAGCCCGTGAAGAAGGCGTGGTCGCGCATCTGGGCGAGTGTGGAAATACGCCTGAGTGGGTCCTTCTCCATCAGGCCCTTCATCAGGTCCCTCGCGCTGTCGGAGAGAGCGACCTTTGGCGGGAATTGGAGCTGACTCGCCACAATCGCGCGCTTGGTGCTCTCGTTGTCCTCCTTCAAAAAGGGGAAGTAGCCGGTGAGCATGGTGAAGAGCACCACACCGAGGCTCCACCAATCCGCCTCCAGGCCGTAGCCGTTGCGCGGCGGCGTGCGCTGCAGCACCTCTGGCGCGAGGTAGGCCAGCGTGCCGCACGACGAGTGCTGCCAGCGAATGCGACCACGCGGGTGGCGATCGTCCTCGGCCCGACGCGGCTCACGCAAGGCACCAGCGCGCGCATCTTGCACGATCGTCGGGTCGTCCTCGACGATGACCTTGGCGAAACCAAAGTCGGTCAGCACAGCATGGCCGTCTGCGTCGAGGACGACGTTGTCGCCCTTGATGTCGCGGTGCACAATACCTTGCTCGCGCAGGGACTCGAGCGCAATCGCGAGCTCGGCGATGAAGAACCGGGCCGTGTCGTTGTCGAAGTGGTGGGAGTCCGTCTTCTGGGTGTGCACGAGTAGCTCGCCACCGGGCAGGTAGTCGAGCAGAATGTACACGCGGCTGTCGGTCTGGAAGATGGTGTGGATCTTCATCACGTACGGGTTGTCCACACTGCGGAGCGTGTGGCACTCGCGCCGGACCTCCACCACGTTGCGCATCCCGTGGAACTTGAACTTCCGGATGATCTTCATGGCGAACAACTTGCCTGCAAGCTTGTGCCGCACGAGCAGCACACGGCCAAATCCGCCGACGCCGAGCATATCGAGGTACTCGAACGCAGCCGGGCCGACCGGGAACGAAATGCGGCGGTGAATGAACTGCGACATGTGCTGTGGTGCGTTCGCCACGCGGGCAAGCTGGCGGCGGGAGTGCAGCATCATGGTGGTGGCCATGATGTGATCGAACCACTGCGCACGCACATTGGCGTTCTGGAAGAAGAAGTGATGCAGCACGCCCTGGCAGAGGATGCGGAGTGGGTGCACGCTGAGCGCCACGTGCTCCTCCCCCTGCACACGCGTGAAGGTCTGCGCGCGGGCCCCACCGCCGGTGCGGTCGGCCGGCATCAGCGACAGCACCCCTGGTCGTGAGAGGCGCTGCTCGAGCTCGGTGGTGGTCGCCGTGACGGCGTTCTGCTCGGCACTGCCAGTCCCACCGTTGCCGCGGCTCGTGACAGGCAGCACGAGAAGAAAGAGCTCGCCCTCGTCGTTCTGCATGCGGTAGACGGCGGTGTCCTCGCTGCGCGTGCCCTTGAGCAGCGCCGCGTTGTGCTGCTCGTCGGCGGTGAAGAACGGATCCGCCTGCGGCGGCCGTCCACGCGAGACGCGCGACGCACGCACCGGCATCACCTCCGCGTCGGAGGGGCCACTGACGACCCGCACATCGCTCCCCGCCGCCCCGGCGAGATCCACGAGCGCGATCGGCGCGTTGAGCTCCACGTTGGCCGAGGGCAACGCGACGGTGGCGGCGAGGTCTCCACCAAGTAGCGCGATGGTCGTGGCCATCGCGTCGTACACGTAGAGGTAGTGCTGGCGCAGGGAGACGAGACGCGTCCGCATCTGCCACAGGCTCACCACGGACGGTGCGGCCTGGGATGGTGGCGTCGACGGGGAGGAGGAGGCCGTCAAGGAGATGCGCTCGGCATAGTGCAGCACAAAGGTGGTCTTTTGCACCAGGGGCTCCGCGATCATCGTGTCCGAGCCGCCCGTGCGACTCATGGCGTTCGCGGCCGCGGTGGTGGTGGTGGTGGTGCCTGGCTTCGCCGCAGCGGAGTTGGCGGCGGCACCGCTGCCACTACCACTGCTGCCGAGGAGCATCTTGGATTCTTCGCGGAAGTACAGCTGCGCGCGACTGACCATGGAGCCCTCGCCGCCACCCGCGCCGCCGCGCGCGCGCGTGCGGCCCGCCCCACCACTGGGAGCGGACACGTAGTTGTTGAACTGCCTGGAGTGCGCCGAAGGGACATGCAGAGGACGGATCGCGGCGGCACTGCAGGAGTGCGCCAGCGAAGGCAGCCCGCCGGACAGCGAGTGGCGCAGCGCATTTTCCTCCGGCCGGCCCGCCCCGCCTCGCGAGGGCGAGTCCAGGCTGCCTGCCCGCTGCTCCGACACCGTTGCCGAGGCCGCACGCCATGGCTCGGTGCGGCCGTCGGACGAGTCCATGAGCGCGAGCTCCGTCAAGGGCAACGCGGCCTCGGCACTGCCCGCGGCAAAGCCCAGCGCGGCACAGACGTCGTTGTAGTGCGGCAGCACGAGCTTCTCCACGACCGGCACCACAGCAAGTCGGCAGGCCGTTGAGACGGCCGCAGAACTGGTCTGACGAGGGAACGTGACGGCAACGCCGCCAGCGACGTGTGTGATGCTGGGGCTGGACAGCACCAGGTCGTCGGCACTGGAGAGCGAGGTCGCGTTGGTGGCCGGCTGATGCGTGATGTGACCGCTGGCACCGAGGCGAGAGAAGGCGCCGGAGGAGGTGACCGGATTGAGCGCTGCACTGGACGCAGCACCACCGCCTTGGGCAGCGGAGAGGTACTGGACCCGCTCTTGGACGTCACAGAGAACCTCGAAGAACAGCACCCACAGCGCGGCCACGCTGTGCTCGGGCACGTGCAGGTGCGCGAGAAGCGTGTTCAGTGACTTGAGCACAGACGCCGGTGTGTGGCCGACGAGCTTGTCCGTGTAGTAGAATGTGTTGTCGGCCGGTATGTACGACAACGCGGCTGCGGTGTGGGGTGCGAGCTGGAGCTCGCCGAGGGTGGCACTGCTCATGGATATCATGGAGTTGTTCTGTGTTGCCAGGATCGACCGCGTGCCCGAGGCAAAGCTCGGCCGTCGCGAAGTCAGATGGGAGACGCTCGACGCCCCTCCGCCGCTTATCATCACACTACCGCTGACGTTGCTGGTCACAGCTGGCGCGGCGGCGGCGACATTGGCGAAGGCCGACGGCGCGTGCGGGGTCAGCATGCGACTCGTGTGCGGACTGCTGAGCCCGGCCGTGGTGGCCGAGAAGTTGTCCAGCGAGGACAGGCGCCGCTGCTGCGCGGGGTGCGGCTGCGACCGCGCCGGCGGCAGCGGGATGGAGCTGGAGCCGCGCGAGGAGCTCAACTGAACGCTGCTGTGCCGCCGCGAGGCCATGTGGAGGTCGGAGTTGCTGCTGCGCGCGCTCATGGACATGAGCAGCCCATTGTTGTACGCGTGCTCGCTGAAGGACGTCGGTGCCAGCCGCATCTGTTCCTGCTGGCGCTGGAGCTGCTGGAGCTGGACGTTGGCCGAGGCCCGGAACGGCGAGTCCTGGGAGCCGGTCAGCAGAAAGCTGCTGAGCGTCGAGAGGCTGCCCACCGGCAGGCCAGCACCCGCGGTCGGCGCCGAGTTACCCCGGCTCATGGGCGTGGCCACTCCGTTCAGCGCTGTCGTCGCAGCAGCGGCGGCGAACCGCGGCGTGGAGTTGCTGCGCGTGGTGCTCGGCGTCGCGCCTTGCTGCTGCACGCTGGAGCTGGCGGAGGTGTTCACCTGCGACTCGTTGCGCTCGCGGCGCGTCTGCCCGCTGACGATGAACGCCATCGAATCCACTAAAGCCATGCAGCCCTCGATCTCGAGGGAGAGAAAGGCGATGGCCAGCGCCTCGAGGTCCTGCGACGTGATGGGCACCTCTCCGGTTCCGAGGACCGTGGCGGCGGCGTTGGCGGGCGAGCGGGCGCCAGAGAAGGAGTTCGACAGGGTCGTGTTGGTGCTCCGTGTGCTGCGGATCGGCTGGGTCGAGGAGAAGTGAGGACGGCCCGACGTCGTGGCGGGCTGCGCGTGCGACTGCGCTTGTGGCGACGACGGTGCACTCATCACGGGCACGGACCCACCGCCACCGCCACTACCGGTGCTGATACCGGCACCTGCCGCGACCAGGCCGCACACGTCATCGTTGGTTGTGCACAAGACGCGTGTGAGGAGCTCCACCACAACCGCCTGGAACTCGCGGTCGAACGTGTTCCAGTTGATGGCGAGCTGGCGGACGACCTGTGCGGCGAGGTTCTCGGGGGATTGTGACCCAGTTGTCGTCGGCTGCACGCCGGCACCGTGTCCATGAGGACCGCGTTCTTGAAGACTGTTAGCCGAGCCCATGTGCGTTGGAGTGTCAGCTGTGCAGTCTCTTGAGGGTTTTTTGTATTTTTTTTTTTGATGTTTCCGAGTGATATCGTAAAGTTGTCTTGTGTGCTGTTACTCGATTCTTGGTGCTGTTGTGTACAAACTGGCTAGTGTGTGTGGGTCAGCACGAGTCTGCCTGTTTTGTGAGTGTTTTCGTCTTTGAGCTATTTGCTTAAAAAATGAAAAGCCAAAGAAAAAGCACAGACACACACACACACACACACACACACGCATACACACACACACGCACACACACGCACACACGCACACACGCAGTTGCGTATATATATGATCGGCTGCAAGGTAACCGGAAGGTCGCGGCTTCGTTCGAAGCTGGAGCGAGAGAAGAGAGGAGAAAAAAAAAAGAGTGCAAAACTGAAAGCAAAACTTAACAAAAAAGAGAAAAATGAAGTGCTAACAGTAGGACACTCTCCTTCCGCGCTCGGCTGGGTTTTCTTTTGATTGCGTGTGCAATTTGTGTATAAGTTAAAAGAAAAAAAAAAGGAAGCACAACCCGCCAAGACACTACAAGAAAAGCCCTTTTCGATGGAACGTGACTTTGTCTTGAGAGAAAAGCTGTGTGTGGGCGTCAACACGTGTGATGCTGAACTGGGTTGTCCGATGAAGTCAGTGCACTGTCTCTGTGTACGCGTATTCACAGCAAAGGCAAGGAAAGGGAGAGATGCCTGAGACAGAAGAAGGAGAAAGAAAGAAAGAAACAAGAATGGCCTGGGCAACAAGTGAACTATACAAAAAGTGAAGGGAAATGAGCCAGTCAAGCAGTTTAATTTGTCTCCCACGACAATGAGTGAAGATGAGAAACAAATAAAAATGCGGAGATAAAAAAAGAAGAAAGAAAAACAAAAAGGAAGCACAAAACAAGAAAAATAGGATGAGTGAGAGGCGAGGGCTCAACTAAGCTGACTTTTTCTGTTGTTGTTTATTTATCAACGTGACCGCTGGGGCAGGTGAAAAAATCAAAAAAGCGCTTACACGGGTGTGGCGCCTCTCAAAGAAGGTGCGTTGGACCACTTGTTGCTATGGTGGGCACTGCAAAAAAGGAAGGAGGTTGGGGAAAGAACAAGGAGTGAATGAGAGGAAGAGTGATAGGCACTGAAAGTAAGACAAATTGTGGAGGCAAAAAGGACAACGGTAAGGCCTGGTCAGCACTCAAGTGTAAAAAAGGCATCGGTGGTGGACGACAGCTCTCACAGACACACACACACACACACACACACTGGTGTGCAACATGCGAGTGTGGTCGTTTTTAGAACGATGCCATCCTTTTGGACAGGTGTGCAGACCTGATTTTTTCTTTTCCTGCTACCTTTGCGCACCTCGCAGAGCACTTGGCAGCATGCGAAGTAGCAAGACTATTGACTTTGAATTGTGTTCTTTTTTATTTTTCTTTTCTGTTAGGTAGACGTGGTTTTCCGCGTCGGGCGTGCCACCTTGCGCGGTGTCTTGGGACCAGACAAGGCCGGCGCGGACGCCGGTGGTGAGGCGGCCTCCGTGCTGCTGCTCGACTTGCCGGTCGCGTCGCGGAGCATCGCGAGCACGTTCTGCGGCTTCGCGGAATCTCCGCGGAGGTGGTGGGGATCCGGCCACACGCCACCCCCAGCGCGCTGGAGCTCCGGCGGCGGCTGCAGACGCACGCGCTTCACCTTGCGCGGCGACAGCACTGGTGTTGGGTAGCCGCTGTCGGTGAGCGCGGCGTACATGTCCTGGTCGAGCTCCGCGCGGTATGAGCCGGTGCGGCGGGCGGCGGCCAGCGACTCCTCGAGCAGCGCCTCGGGGCTCCAAGCGGCGACGGGGCTTGTCAGTCGGCCGTACTGACGCGCGCGCTGGTCGGACACGGCGTTCTCGGCCGCCAGCGCGACGTCGAGCAGCGGCGACGAGGACGGCGTGGGACTGGCCTTGGCCTCCTGGAAGGCTTCGTGAAGGGCGGCCTCGGTTAATCCTGGAGAGGTCCGCGGCACGCCGGCATGTGGGGTGGCGGAGAGAAGCTCGCGGCGACGTGGATGTGGGGCGGCGAGCGTGGAAGGCGCCGCAACCGTGCCACGCGCCTCACGCGCTTTCCCGAGCGGCAGCTGCGGATAGTTGCGCAGCACGGCTTCGCTGGCCGCGGTGGACGGAGCCGGTCGTGTAGCCGTCGTATCTCTCTCACGCAAGGCCGTCGTCTGGATGTGTGTGTGCACCGTCGGCGGGCTGTTCAAGGCGCGGCGAGCGCGTCCGTCGCGATGGCGGCCTAGCTGCAGAGCCACGACGTCATCCAGCCGCGTCTGCGCACGGGCCTGCGCCTCTGTGAGCGTAAACACATCCAGCCAGGCGGCGCCATCGCCCTTCTCGGCCGCCGCGAGGATGGATGGCGCGCGGGTGACGTCCTCGGCTAGGCCTGCTGTTCGTCGCCGGGACTGCACAAAGTGCACGTAGGCGTCCAAGAGTGCACCTCGCAGTCGCGTGCCTTGGTGCCAGACATTGTGATCAAACAGACTATCGCTGTGGTAAAACAGCGCGCGGCCCGTCGATGGCTCCGAGGCCGTCGACGCCACCGCTGCTGCTGCTGCCTCTTCCTCCTCTGCCTGTGCACTCGCCTGAACCTCCTCGGGTTGTGACGGAGCCTTGGGCACGTCCGCGAGCACGCGCTGCTTCCACAAGTCCAGCGCCGGCCCTTGCGTGAGCGGTGTCACCACCGCGGAGGCCGGCGGTGGCACCGTCCTGAGCGGCACATGCCGCATCGGGCTCTGGGCGGCGAAGAGGCGCGATGAGGCGGCCGGCAGCAGCGTCGAGGGCTCCGCCGCCTCCACGTGCGCGGCATCGTGGATTTGCTGAAGAAGGTGCTCCTCCAGCACGGCTTGCGCGCGGCGCTTCTCGTGCGGGCTCACGGGGTCACGCACCATCGCAAACACCGGCCGACGAAACCGCACGACACCGCTGCTTGGCGGATGCGACGACGATGATGGCGACGACGACGGTGGCGATGAGGATGAGGATGGCGCGATTGTCCGTCGCCACCAGACTGACACAGTGCTGTCAGCGTGCACGTGCACAGGTCGGAGCGACCCGTTCGCCTCCGTGTCCCAGAGCGCTGCCACGTCGGGGTGCGTGTCGGAGAGCGGGGCCCCCGTCGTCGAGGTAGGCGTCTCGTCGAGCACGCTGGCCTCCGTCGCGCCGACGGCACTGAGGCCTTGGCCGTGGCAGTGCGGACAGCACGCCGCTTCCCGTGCGACCCGCTCCTTCACGGTGGCCTGATAGCTTGTCTGGCACCTCGTGCACCGCCACCACGCGCGCACGGGGCTGCTGCACAAGACAGACTGCACATCCAGGTCATTCATCTCCGGAATCCAGTCGTCCACGAGATCGGGACGCACAATCGCGAACCGCTTCCCCGTGCTGGACGACGAGAGCGACGCGCTCGCACGGACATGTTCTTCTTCTCGACGCTCGGTGGTGGCACTCGTGCTGTGGGGCCGCGCCGGTGTGCTTGCGAGGGAGCGGAATGCTGTGCGTGTGGTGGAGCTCAGCAAGGTCTGCGCGGAGGAGCAGCCGCACCGCGCCGTCCACCGACCAGCAAGACGACCGGACATGACGATCTGTTGGGTTTAAGAACAGAAACAGCAACTCACTATCAAATAAAGAAAACGAAAAGAACAGCTACATCGCACAACCATCATCAACAGGTAGCGGTAAAAGAAGTGAGATTGGGAGAGGGAGGGAGGAAGGGAAATGGGAAAGGTAAAGTGAGAGGTTGAAACTGGGGCAGGGCATTCACCAGATTGCGTAGGCTGGGTCAGGATGCATGTGCGCAGACAGAAGCAAAGAGAGAGAGAGGCAGGGAAAACGTGAAGGGTCAAATGCGAGGTCATAACTTGAGCGTGCGCGTGTACTTTCACAAATAAGCGAGATACTTGTATTGGTTATGTTTTTTCTTGTTTCTTGTCAAAATCTGTCAGATGTTACCTTAATCGAGCATTAGAAACGTAAAGCAGCCACACACCAGCCTGTGTCAACAGAAAGGTGCAGCACACTTGCAGAATCGTCCATCAATACCGCTTTCCAGGAGCACGCTTGGTCTTTCGACTGCTGGTCTTTCCGAGCACGCTAGCCCCTGCAGTCGACCCCTTCTTCTTCCCACCCAGCGAGCCAGCTGTGGGTTTCTGCCGCGCAGACGACGCGGGACCCTTTCCACGGCGATGCTTGCGGTGGTTATCACGGAGCGCCTGCTGGTCCTTGATGAGGTCAATGTCATTCCAGAAGGAGGCGTCCTGCGCGGTGAAGAAGTCAAACTGCGGGCCACCCTCCTCGCTGCGCACAGGCACGCCGTTCTCCAGATGGATCGCCGTGGTGCGCAGCACGGTCTGTCCGTCCTCGTCGAGCGTCAGCGCCTCGGCCCGACGACGCTTGGCGTTGCCACTCGCCCCCGCCGCGCGTGCACTGCGCTCGGGGTAGTGCACATTGACCTTGAAGAAGCCCTCCTCCTCGCCGTCACCGGCGCTCACGGCGGCCATCACGGCGTTGCGCACCTCAGCAGACTCCTCGTCGTCGCGGCCACGTGTGCGACCCGCGACACGCGCGCGAGGCATCGCAGAGGCCGCCTCGTCCCCGCCGGCCACGGCATGGGCCCCCAGTCCGCCCGCCTCACGCCGCTTCCGCAGAAGGCCGCGGTGGTCGAACTCAATGTGGCAGCCGACGAGCTCCACTTTCTTCGTCGGCGCCAGCGTGCGCGGGTGCACCGGTGTGGCCTGGCTGGCGGCGATGAGGGTCTCGAGGCCGCTGCTGATGATCCCCAGCGGCGCGTACGACTCGAGCTCCTCGCGCTGCTCCGTCGTGCGCGCGGGGTCGCCGGCGGCGGTGAGCAGGATGTAGTAGCGGCTGCCCTGCGAGCTCGGCATGCCCATGTTGCCGCACAGAATGGTGCCGGCCGGTCGGCGCATCATGCTGCTGGCAAGAGAGCCGTGCACCGGCCCCGGCGGGAGCGTCACAGGCTCATCGGGCAGAAAGCCGCCAAAGATGGTCTTGGTGGTGCTGCTGCCCATCTCCACCATGCTCCCCTTTTCCACACGCACGATGGCTGTGTCGGCGAACGGCACCAGACCGCCCGCCCGCGCCGCCGCGGCGTCGTGCACGGTGATCGGCAGCGCACCAGGCATGTCGAGCTGCAGAGCGGTCAACGTGTCGGCGGGCGGCAGCTGGCCGGTGGCGGCGAAGATAAAGTTGGCGACCGTGTGTGGGCGCTGCTCAGGGAGGGGCACGAACACCTGCACCACCACATCCCGCGCGTAGTGCGGAAAGCGGAAGGACAGCGCGACTTGCATTGAGACGAGCTTGATATGCCTCTTGTGTGCGTGAGTGTTGTGTGTTTTCCTTGTTGTTGTTGTTGTTGCTGTGTATTCTCGTTCAGCCACACTTTGGAGGTGACAAGGCATGACACGTAGAGAGAAAAATAGGAGTGAGAGAAAAGGGACACCATGTCGGATGGAAGTAAAAGATACCGTGGTAGACCCACTCGCCTCAAAGAAGGCACGGTGATGGTGCTTTCTTTCGTCTCTGGGTAGATTGCCGCGCAGTCGGATGCACACACAGCCTGACACAACACTGCACCTCTCTGCTTGCGCGCTTAGTCTTCTCACGAAGATACTGCGTACGACGCTGAGGGAATTCAGACACCAAACCACATCAGTGCCTCGTGAAGAGATCGTCAATGTACGCTTTATTACTGTTTTTTGTTTTGTTTTTGAGTTACGCCTGCATAACAGGGCAAGATACAAGAACAAACAGTGCCTGCTCACAGACACACAATCCACACAGACACACACGCGCACACACACTGTTATCCAAGGCGGCGGCGCTGTGTCGCACGGGTGTCGCCGTTATTATCGCAGTCCTCGTTCGCCTCACCAAGGTCTCCATCCTTTCCAGACCCTTCTTCCTCTTCGCCGTCATTCGCGGACGAGCCCTGCGATGACGATGACGCGTCGTCGCTGCCCTCGCTGTCGTCCCCTTCCTCGTCGTCCTCTTCTGCATCGCTGCTGCCCTCGGAAGTGTCACCGTCATGGCGTGCCGCTTCGTCCTCAGCAACATCGTCGTCCTCCTCGTCGCCGTTGCGCGCGGCACGCTGGTCTTGGTCGTCGCCAGCCTCCTCTGCGTGGATCTCCTCGGTGTGCTCAGCGGCGTCCTCCTCCTCTTCGTCTTCGTCGTCTGCGTCCTCATCACCTTGGGTGGTGCCGGCCATGCCCGCCGCCTGCAGTTCGCGCGCGAGAAGCTGGCCCATGTAGGTTTCACGCAGCCGCCACTGCTTGCCCCAGTCGTTCATCGCCGAGGCTGCCGCGTCAGCTGTGAGGCGGACAGGGACCCCCTTCACGCAGACGTCAATCGAGGAGGCCTCGTGATGGGCCGGTGCCCCGGTGGACAGCATGGACTTCTCCGTGTAGCGCTGAAGGAGCCCGAGAAGCGTGTTGCGCTGCCGGATGGCATCGCGCAGCCCCTTGAGCACGGCGGTCGCGGACGCAAAGTTGGGGTTGGTTTCGTGGCTGTGGCGGCGCACGGCGCGGAGCAGCAAGTCGGTGCCGAGGCGCGTAGAGGGAAAGGCGCGCTTGTCCAGGCGCTCCAGAATGAGGAACACGTGGCGGTGCAAGTGCGGCGGTACGTTGACGTCATCGCCCAGGACGGACGTGAAGAAGCGCAGCAGGAAGGCCTCCAGCTGCAGCAGCGAGGCCAGCGACGGCGACGCGGAGGTGGAGGAGGTCGCCGTGGGCGGCGCCTGCGCGGGTGCTTCGTGAGGCCCCGCGGCGGGCACGACATCCGGTCCGTCTGCGAGCACCTCCAAGAGAAGAAGCGGGGACGAGGCCGGTCCGGCAGTGGCCTTCTCGTCTGTCGTCGTCGGAGGGGCGGACAGGACGCGCGGAAAGTCGAACGCCGCGGCCAGGGCCTCCTCAGAGATGGCATGCACTGTGTGCGTGCTCGTGCTTGTGGCCACCGCTGCTGCGGCCTTGTCGCCAGGGCCAGAGGTGACCTTGTCGACCGCACCAGCCCCCTCCTGCACACTGACTGCGTCTTTGCGCGCCGCCTCGTGTGCGACGACGGCGGCCACAGGAGGTGGGAGCGCGTGGAAGAGACCGGCGGGCGGCGTGCCCCCACCGAGGCGCAGCTCCACCTCTTGCACGAGCTCCACCAGCCTCCGCACGAGGTGACCGTAGCGCTTGCACTCGCCGTGCGTCAGGCCGACAAAGAGCGTCGAGGCGTGCGTGATCATGGCGTAGATCATGTCCATCACACGCCCTCGGTACAACACGGTGCTCGCCTCCGGGGAAGAAGCGGGCTGGGCAGGCACGTAGAGATCGAGCAGCAGCCAGCGCACGAGCGCCACAACAAACGTGGTTTCCTCGAGACTCAGCAAGGCGCGCGGCAACAGGTGTGAGACCGCCAGCACGTAGGTGGCCTCGGCCGACACAAACACCTCCTGCTCAAGCCGTCCTTGGAGTGCGGCACGGGCCGGCTGGCTTTCCGTGTAGAGCGCCTTGTGCGCGGCCTTCTCACGCTCCTGCTGCCACTGCTGCGCATCGAGCCAGTCGTCCATGTCACCGACCAGCCTGTCGCTGGCACTGCCGATGCTGACACGCTCGCGGAGGTCACCAATCTTGCGACGGCAGGCTTCCATTTCACTCAGCGCGGCCGTGTACGGGGCGACGTCGAAGCTGAGGTGCACGCCAGAGAAGTACGACAGATCGCGAAGAAGCGCGTACGACAGCACAGTGTTGTCCTCGCTGCCGCCGCTTTCACTGGTTGCTGCACTGGCCACCCACGCCGCATCGCGGGCGCGCAAAGAGTCGGCCACCGGCGCGATCGTGGGTGGCCCCACGAGAATACCGGCCTCCAAAATGCTCAATGCATGCGCCGCGACGGGCACCTTCTCCGCGGCCTGCGACTGTCGTCGGAGCGCGTGGAGGTGCTTGAGTCGGAACTTGGCAGACAGGCGCATCGCCACATGCGGGAGTGCCACGCGTCGCAGCAGCGACTCGGGAGGCCCCTCCGGCAGCAGCTCCTCGAGCGCGAAGAGCAGGTCGGTGATGGTGTTGTAGTCCCGCGCGGAGGCGGCGAGAATGGTCTCCATGGTGCCGTCTAGATCGGCCTGGAGCGCGTAAATGCGCGCTTGACGGCGCGCCAGGTGGAGCAGCAGGTGCTGGCCAAGACTCAACCGCAGCAGCGTCTTGGTCGGAGGCCGGGACTGCGCCGACTCTTCATCGGCCTTTTCGCCACTGTCGTCCTCGTCCTCGTCGATGGGCACCTCGCAGGGCTGGGCGAGGGCGGCTTGGAGGGCCACGTAGCCGGCCTGCAGTCGCAGCGGCGTCATCCACACCCCCCAGCGACCGACGCGGAAGGACTCCATCTGCCCTCGTCCAAAGAGCCGCGTGGTGGTGGCGGTGGAGAGCGCCAGACACTGCACGTCGTTGAACTGCTCCTCGTGCTCGAGCGTGCGATGCAGCAGCTGGTAGAGCACGGCCTTGAGCAGCTCCAAGCCAAAGACGGTGTCAAAGCGCGTCTCACCGCGGAGGGCAAGCTCCGCCGCGCGCAGGAGGGCCGCGCCGTCGATGCGGTCCGTGTTGTCGCTCCAAACGGCGCAGAGAAACGCCGCGATGAGGCCGACACGCGTGTTGCCAGCGGCCGCGTCCAGCGTCTCCTTGGGCACGTACTGATGCATGAGAGCGAGACCACGCTGGCACAGCAGCGTCAGGATCGGCGTCGGCACACCGTGGAGGAGACGTGTGTGAATGGCGAGGAAGTTGTTCTCGTACCCAACGGACTGCGAGAGCAGCCGCTCACTCACAAAGAGGGGATCGGCGTACCAGACAGGCAGCAGTAGCCGGCGGTAGTAGTCCACCGTGTGCGCGTTCATCCGCTTCAGCGACTGCACAAACAACGCCTGTCGCTCCTTGCTCTGCAGCACATCGTGCGGGTAGCGACGTGCGTGACAGGCTGTGTTTGCCAGTGCCAGATCGTGCATGCGGGCCGGCGTGTTCGGCATCGGCTCCAGCAAGTAGGCGCACCACGCGTCCATGTGCAAAGGTCGTGCGAGATCGGCGCCGTAGCGCACGCGCCAGTCGCACGCCGCCAAGGCCTCCAGAAGGCTCTGCACCACATCGTACAGCACCGGCGACGGCGGCATGACACGCAGGCAGGGAAAGATGACCTGCAGGACGTACTGCTCAATCGTGGAGAGCACGCGCCGGGCAAGCGCCGCGGCGGCCGCCGATGGGCACGCCACACGCGTGAACACATCCCTTTCGCCCTCACTGTGCGGGGTCTGTGCGTCGTGACCGCGGCTCGCCTGTTCAAGGTAGCGAAAGACAAGCTTGACGGTGCGCGTGCCGTGGAGGAGGATCGGCCGCAGCACGTCCACGCGCGCGCAAAAGGTGCTGGCCAGGCGCCACAGCGGCAGCAGCTCCTCGCGCAGCACACGCTCCTGCGTCGTCAGGTACGCCGCGAGGGCCGCCGTCTCCGTCGCCGGGCTCGGCAACGTCGTCGCACTGTCGTCGGCAGCGCGTGCCTCGGCGCTGGGGCCATGCTGCTGCCAGTGCTGCAACCAGCGCTGCGTGGTCAGGACAACAAAGGACTGCACGTTCACCGCGGTCGCCTCCTTGGCGGGGAACGCCGCGCGCGGTACGAGAAACACGTTCACCGGCTCCTCGGGCTGACACCACCACAACCCGATCAGATCCACCGCGAGGGCAAAGTAGCGCGCCGTGAGGAGCTCCATCAAGAAGCGCAGGGGCGTCACGCACTCCGGGGCCAGCACGGTGCTGCTGCGACCGGGCGCCTTGGCGCGATCCACCGCGGGCGGCAAAGTCGACATCGTCGCGGTGGCGGCCGGCGTGGGCGCGGAGGGGGACGGCGCCATCGCGTAGGACGAGGCCTGCGACAGGAAGTGCATCCACTGCGGCATCGGCTCTGGGTACACCATGCGCGTGAAGCGCTCGCCGGCCAGCTCGCCGAGGCGCGGTCCCGCCACGTGCGGCTCACCATCCTCCGCGCCGCCGTCGCCGGTGTCCTCTTCACGGCCCTTTCGACGGCGCTTGCGCGTCTCCTGGAGCACGCCGAGCCCGTCAGTGCCGTGCGCGCTCACCTCCACCACCCGCTCCATCTCCGCCTTGCAGACGAAAGACTCCATTGCGCGCGTAAAGGCAGCGAGCGCGGCGTGCGCGGACGACGGCACGGCACCTGTTGTACTGCCCGCCTCTGCCGGTGGCAACTGTGCATGGTGGTACATGGCCAGCGCTGTCGGTGCATGGCAAAGACCAGTGAGCAGCGCGGCGATGGCGAGGCGCTGACGGCTGTCGCGCTGCTGGGCACGCGTCGCGCCGAGCCGCAGCTGCGTGCTCCAGTGAAAGAGGTGCGGTGGCAGAAACGCAAAGAGACCGGCGCGCTTCAGCACCAGTCCGAGCGGTGCAAACTGCCGCAGCCGCCACTCCGCATCCCCGCAGACATAGTCCTCCGCGGACGTCCCTGCGCCGACGGGTCGTGCCAGAAGCCATGCGTGGGCCTCCAGTGCCTCGAGGCCGTCGAGAGGGAGGCCACCGTGACGTCGCAGCTTGGCGTCGGCGAGGTGGCTGGAGTCGATGGCCGGCACGAGTGCGGCGTGGCTGCGAGAGGTCATCAAAGACTCAAAGTCCATGTTGGTCAGCGCGCTGCGGGAAGTGGTAGCACGGCGACCGACGACGTGCACGGCCGGGATGGCGCTCGGTGTGCTGCTGGCAGATGTGGCGGCGGTGGTGGTGGTGGCCTCGGCACGACGGGTGGTGACAGCAGGCATCGCGTAGAGGGCGCAGACGACGGAGCCTATCAGACTGGCGACCAGCGACATGTGCATCCCACTCTCCCCGAGCACGCGGCTCAGCTGTGCGGCCGTGGAAGTGACCAGGTCGAACAGTGCGCGCTCCGTCGGCGCGAGCGTCTTCGCCGCCTCGTCGTCGGCCACCGCGGAGGCCGAGGTGAGGTCCCGAACTGACACAGAGAAGAGCGCCTGCGCCGGTGCGGAGAGCTGCCCCAGCGGCACCTGGCGTGTGAGCGTTTGCGTCCACCGCTCCGCAAACTGGACGAGCACGTCAAAGACAAGGAAGGCGGTGTGGGGGGCCTGGCCGAGGAGGTGCGGTGCATTCGAGCGGAACAGCTGCGCGGCGCGGCGGAAGCGGGTGCGAGCGACGGTCTCCGCGAGCAGCGTCGGCGTCAGGGTCGTGGACCAGAGCGCCATGGCCTCCCGCTCCGCCGCGGTGGGCACGTCAGCGGCCCCGAGAATGGCAGGGCTCGGGGCGGCAAGCACGGGCTTCGACAGCGCCCGCCTCTGTGCCGCGCTGTGCCGTGCGACCGCCTCGCGGCAGTCCGCCAAGAAGGTCGCCCACAGCCCCTTTGCATCGGCCCCACTGCTGGACATGTGCTGCAGAAAGTGAAGCACGAACGAAAACCACAGCGCCATCACCGGCTCACGGAGACCCGGCGCAGATGACGCGGAGGCCGTGGCAGCAGCCGCGACGAGTGCACGCGGGCCGGCGGCTTTCTCAAGCCCGAGGATCGCATTGGCGATGGCCAGCACCGCGAGATGTACGCCATCGGGGATCGTCGGTGTAGGGGCGGCGAGCGGATTGTCGTCGTCGAGCAGGCCGGAGCCGGCTTGGCGTGTTGCGTCGTCCTCCGAGGCCAACTCGTCCGCGCTCTTGGGTGCCGCGCAGAGCGTGAAGAAGTCGTTGCTGGAGGCAGCGACGGTGAGATGGAGGCGGCTGGACAGCCACGCGAAGGCCGTGTCGAGGCACGTCGCGGCCTCGTGCGTCTGTGAGGTCGCGCAAGGCGCCCGCTCGCCTGCAGCAAGGGCGGGGCAGCCCAAGTGGGCCGTCGTGCGCGTGAGCGCCAGGGCCCACTCCGACTGGCGAATGGGTCCCGTCGTTGAGAGAAAGGACGGGGCGGCCGCATCGGACGAGACCGCACTCATCAGAACGCACTCCGCGAGCACCGCCTCCAACGCCTGCTGAAACTTCACTGATGCCGCCGTCGCGTTGGCCGAGTCTGTGCGGTCGGTGATGGCGAGGAGCTCGCGCAGCGGGACCTCGAGTCGATCACGCCACACGCGCTGAGCCTGCATAATACCTATTTTTTTGTTTTTTGTTTTCCGTTTCCTTTTTTCAGGAATCTAGATGCGTATGTGTGAGAGAAGTGCGAGGAGGGGAAATGAAGGGTGAGTCGTTGTTTGGGGACTGACTGAAAAGGAAGCTATGCTCGCTTTTGAGCACATGGCCATCCGGAAAACAAACAAAAGCAGCACAAACTTCTTTTTACGCGAGTGAACATCGCTCAAAAAAAAATTATAATGTAGTGTCTACCGGATGACCATCTGATTTGCTGTTCACGGCAAGCACTTCATGGCACCCGTCGCAGGAGTCACCTTGCGTGCGCGGCGAAGGGAGGAGTGAGCAGCAAGAAAGTAACAGCAACACTGCCCCTCACTGTGCTGGGTTTCTCACTGTTCATACACCGCCTCTCTCCCTTTTCTTAGTGTTTCGTCGCGTCACAACGACAAAAATCTGCGCCATGTTTTCTTCTTGTTCCTCTTTCGTTTTCTTACCTGTAAACGTGCGTGGGCACGATATTAATCGGCTTAGTTTAAGAAACAAAGAGAGAATCCGAAAAAAAAAACCACCACCACCAACAACAACAACAACAACAAGCGAAAAATAACAGCAACCACTACTGGAACAGGGACTGCAACACCACATCCTTACGCCCGCTCTCCTCAATGGGCTGCGGGATCACAAAGCCCACCAGCTTGGGGTGCGGCTCGTAGTCGACCGTCTTGCCCTTGGTGAGTCTGTGGAAACCGCGGCGCTGCGGGCCCTTCTGCGGCCCGGTGGCCTGCTCCGTCTCGCGGAGCTGCTGCTCCAATCGGCTCGACAGCACACCGCCGCGACGCACAAGCTCGCGAAGAAAGTCGCCGTCATCGAAGACCTCCTCATCGACGTCGCCGGCGGCTAACTGCATCGCGCGCTTCACCTTGACCTCGGTGTTGTCGGGCTGGAGGACGGTGCGGATGTGGTCTGGGTGGCCCATGATGCTGACGTGCGCGCGGTTCTTCTGCACCTTGTGGAGCAGGCGGGTCTTGCTCGCGAGGATGGCCTCCACCTGCTGCGTGAGCGGCTGGGAGATGGTGGTGAGCTTGGCGCTGTTCGTCTGCACCAGCTTTCGCCCCCACAAGTCCAGGCACGCCTTCACGGAGCCGAGCATGTGCTGGTGATAGCGCTCAATCGCCGCAAAGTCCGGCACCGTCGACGGCGACGTGTCCTCCGCCACCTTGCCTTCCAGACGCGGACGCTTGCGCTCTGGAGCGGCGAGCTGCTTGCCATCCAGCACGGGCGACACGCGCCAGAGCAGACCGAGGATGTCCTTCAGAGATTCTTGCACCTCCACGGCACCCGTGCGCAGGGCCGTCGCCTGCTCGAGCAGCTCAGCCTTCTCCGCATGGTTGTCCACCTCCTTCAGCGGGTGCCCGGCATCCTTTTGGGGGCTGAGGAAAAGCGGCAGGGCGTAGTGTTGCGGCATGCGCATGGCATGGTTCACGGCAGGCTGGAGCTTCACGCGCACGCGCAGGAGCTGGCCAAAGAGGTGCAGATAGCGGCGTGTCATCGCCTGAAGGCCGGCCCTCTCCTTTTCGGCCTGCGCCTTCTCGCGCTCGGCGGCCGCCTCCGACTCCTCGCCGTCCTCGCCGGCGGCGCCGGTGCCGCTCACCAGGCCCATCTGGGCCTGTCGGAGCTCCTCCAGCTGCTGGAGAATGGCGATCTCCTCGCCTGCCAGCGGCCCGTGCGAGATGGTTGCCTGCACTTGCTCGTCGGTGAGGTCGAGCGCCTGCGTGTTCGGCCTCCGCTGCTTCTGGCGGCGCTCGAGCCACTGTGCGTACTCCTCCTCGCTCAGATCCTTGGCGCGGCGAGCGCGGGCAGCTTTGCCCTTGGCCTGCGGGCGGTGTGCAAACTCGTCGTCGTCGTCCTCCTCGCCGTCCGACATCTCCTCTTCGCTGCCTTGGTCATCCCCGGAGAAGTCCTCGTCGCCCTCCTCGTCGTCGTCGTCGGCGCCACTGATGAACTCTTCGCCCTCAGCCTCCATGTCGCCCATGTCGAGTGCGCCGAAGATGTCGTCCATGGCGGCCTCCACATTCATCGGCGCCGCCGCGTACATGCCTTCCGACAGCGAGGGGTCCAGGGGACCGCGGCGACGGAGGCGGCCTTCGTTCTCGGTTGCGCGCGCGCGCTTGGTGCCCGCAATGGACGAGGACGCGAGGCCACCCGCGCGACGGGCCGGCCCACTCGTGTACGTGTCATCCTCGTCTTCGCTGCCGCCGCCGCCCTGGTCGAATTCGTAGTCCTCCACGGCGCCGTCCTCGTCGTCTCTGCCGTAGACGTCCCGTCGAGGATGGTCGAGCTGCTCGTTCACCAGCTCCGCCGTGGTCTTGCGCTTCGTGCGGAGCGCCACGATGTTGCGCTTCCCCTCTGAGGTGTTGAAGCGAGGCATCCAATGAGCAAATAAGGAAGAGAGAGAGAGCCGGTGCGGACACGTTGAACAGTCGAGGGGTATGTAAAGAGAAAACAAAAACGGACCAGACCAACGACAATGCTGAGCAGCAGCAATAAGAAATTTGAACCTAGACGAGGATAGTGTGTGTGAGGGAGAGAGAGAGAGAGAGAGAAAGAGCGAAGACATATATACGAGGTGATAAAAACAGCAACAACAACAGAAACACATAGTTTTCTGCGCACGCATGCTCACTTGAATGCGCTTTTTTTGTTGTTGTTTGCGTGCGCGCGTCGGCCTAGCTGATGGACGCTTTGGGCAGCGCCTGGTGTGTGTATTTTCCGTTCACGAGGCTTTTTTTATTCATTTGATGGCAATAACGACAGCGACAACGAAAGACATGTGTTCCACAAAGTTGGTAGAAAAAACGGAGACAGAGAAATAATAAGGGAAAATGAGAACGATTCACAAAAACAGGATAGGGTGGCAAGAAGGAAAAGGTGAAAAAAAAAAGCCTCAGCCCAACCTGAAAGAATTTCAAGAAAAAAATGAGTAAAACATGTGCAGCCTGTCACACCAGATCATGACAGTACTCCTGAGCGTATCAATAGCACGACAGGGACAGGCAGAGCACGGAGAGGAAAGGAACGGCGAGAAAAAAAAAGAAAAAAAATGACGACAATGCGTATACGTATATCTACGACAGGTCGACTGCGACTACGACTGCGCGGCTGACGCAAAGGGACTGTTCCCTCGCGCTAGTGCGTTTGACAAGCACGTGCGGTCAACACTGAATCGCAACGCATCGGCTTTTTTTTTTTTGCCAGACACGAGAAGGGCTGCAAATGGCGACTGCGCATCATCACTTGAAGCGAAGGCGCAGAAGGTACCGCATGCGGTATTGAGCCTCGTTGTAGATGATGAATTCAGGGTACAGCAGAGATGTTTTCTTGATACGCGGGTGCTTGATCTCGCGCGTCTTGCCCATGGGCCAGAGCACGTTGTTGTGCGTTTCGTAGCCGCTCGGGTCCGGCGCGCTGCCACCGACACCGTGCGTGCTGAAAGTGCCAGCGTGCGGCTTCAACATAAACTCGGATTTGCCTAGCTCGTACGTCTTACCCAGCGCGACCTCGTTCAGTAGGATCAGCCCCGTCTTGTTGTTCGAGAAGCAGTAGTTACTCGCCTTGGTGACGACGTCGGAGAAGTAGATGCCTTTGCCAAACATGTAGCCTGTGCTGGGGGCCTCTGGCGGCGCGATGCGCAGACCCTTGGACAGAATGCCGAGGAAGTTCGTCTTGCGGCTGCCGTGCCAGAGCATGACGCGATTTGTGTCCGGTGCGCCGGGCTCGCCCTTGTGCGCGTCCAAGAAACCCTCAAACCGCGCGTCTTCGTCGGCGCGGTCGACGCAGAAGACCTGCTCCACCTCGGGCACATTGTAGTGCGTCTTACCGCGCGTTTCCTCAACGTAGTGGCGAATGCGCACCACCATCGGGTCCGTATCGGGTAGCGGCGTCAGCTGACACTGCAGCTGGCGGTACACGGTGTCCAGCGGGTGCTCCACCATGGTATTGCGCGTGTCCTCGACCTTCTTGAGCAGCTCCGCCGCAATTTCAAGGTCACCCAAGGTCTGCATCAGCTGGACCTTCTTGTGCAGCGCGCGCACATCGCCAATGACGGGAAGGCGCTCCATCTTGCTGACACGATGGGGTACGAGCGTGTAGAAGGCGTTCGAGAGCTCCGCCAGCTTCTTGCCTGCTTGCAGCTCGAGGGGATCGCGCAGAACGTTGTCGATCTGGGCGAGCACGCTGAGCGCGTCCTTGATCTGCTCCTTGGTGATGTTGCCGAGTGGCATGCGCTTGACATCGAGGGAGAAGTCGCGCTCCATCATGTTGTTCATGTCGGAGCGGTCAGAGATGTACTCCATGAGGTCCTTCACCAGCGGGTGCAGCTTGGACGGCGGCGCGTTCGCCGGCACCATCGGATTGAAGTCCTTTAACGGCATCGCAGCAGCACCCGTGCCGTCCTTGTCGCTGTCCGTCGGCGCGGTGGCGGTGAGGTCGAGCTTCATGTAGGCGTACTGCCCTGTCTTGGGCTTCGCTGTTTCGCGGTCGGCCCAGGTGCAGTGGGCCTTCTTCCGGAATTGCTCCTCGAACTTGCGCACGGCCCAGTCCAGGCTCGAGTCGGTGCTGACAAAGCCCGGTGTGCCGACATCCCCAACACGGCCAAAGCGTGTGTACACGCTGTACCTATTCGTCCGCTTGTCCTTGACAAGTTGGATGCAGTAGAACTTATTTGCGTTGCTCGTCACATTGGCCTGATTCAGCATGCAGTAGTAGAAGTCGCCGTCCACCTCGACAGGTTCCATGTTGTCGCCGCCAGGGATGTGCTTGTCGAGCGGTAGCTTTACCGCGGCGGCCGCAGGTGCGGCGACAGACTTGCCCGTACGCGCTTTTGCCGTGGTGGTGGTGGTGGAGGCACCTGTCGTGGTTGCCGTTGCCGCCGCGACTGTTGTCGTGGGGACGTCCGTCGCGTCTGTGGGCCGCGCCGCCGTGCCAAGCGGTGGCGTCACTGTGTAGTGGCCATCGAAGCCCGGCATTCCGCTCGTCAGCCGGCGGATGCGGCGGGACTGGCGGGTCTGCTCGTTCGTCTGCATCATGCGCACCAAGTCGAAGGTGTAGGTGAAGTTCTCCGTGCCACAGGCGACCCCGGCTACCACGCCGCGGTTGGGCAGCAGGCGGCGCGCGGTCTGGGAGTTGTCGATGCCGCCGCCGCGGAGCGCTGCCACCTCGCACATGACCTCCGTCAGCTGTTCCGTGAAGGCGTCGGCCGCGCTGGTGCCGTCAGTGCCGAGCAGCGTCAGGGTCTCCTCAAGCCGACCGCACCCCTTGCCGGGCAGCGTGTCGCTCGTGGTGTCGTCGCCGAGGATCTCCCAGACCGCCGTGGCGAGCACGAACTGGGTCGACTCGGTCGAGTAGAGAAGACGAATGAGCGTCGCCCGCTCGCTGTTGGTCTGCTGCAGAAAGGCCTCGAAGGGCTCCTTGTGGTCGTTCATGACGACGCGGCACTTGTCCGTGTTGGTGAACTGGTGCGCCGTCGTGATGCTGTTCGCGCGCAGGACAGTCCTCGCCGGCACCACGTGGGCCGTTGTCGCGGTGGTGGTGGTGGTGGCGGCCTCGCTCTGTGGAGCGGCGGCCGCCCTGGCTTCTGCAGCTTTTTTCCCTAGCGTCTTCGCCAAGGTCTGGTCAAGGTCGGCGGGCCGCTTCGAAGCGCGGAACTCCATAATGAAGTTCTGGTACGCCTCCTCCACGCTCTTGTTATCGGCGTCGTCAAAGTTGAACCACTTTCGACCGCGCACCCGCATAAACTGCCACTTGCCAGGCAACATCGTGCGCACAATCTGCTGCGGCGTGGCACCTGGTGGGATGGCCGGCACCGTCGCCGCGGAGACCGCAGGGCTGCCCGCCACGTCCGTCGTTGCCGCTGCCACAGTCTTGTCTGTCGATGTCGTATCTTGTACGCTGACGGGGAGGAGCGGTGCCGGGCCTTCACGCTTGAGTGGTCGCGTGCGGCCTGTGCGGGGGTTGCGCTGCACCATATCGACGTAGTCCATCGCGTACGACTGCCCACGGACCGTCACATTGGAGACATTCTGCGCGGGCGGCACGTTCGGTGGCGTTGTCGTCGTCGCTGTCGTAGGTGTCTGGCCGTCTCCGGTGGCCATCGCCGCGTTCTTTTGATCCTGCTCGCGCTTGAAGCAGAGGTAGTTGATGTAGCCCTCTTCAATACGCTTGGAGATGGCGTTACTGTAGGCCTGCAATCGCCCCGCCCCCTCCCAAGACCACACAACTTTCTGACGGCTGGCTTTGCCGCGCGTGGAGGTCGCAGGGGCCTGGTACCACATGCGCTTTGAGGAAGTGGTGGCCGTGGTGGTGGTGGTCGGAGTCGCCGCCGAGGTCGCGCTCGGTGCGGTGTCGCGAACAGGAAGGTAAAGCGGCCCCACCGCCGTCCCATCACGCTGCAAGGCCAGTGGCGTGCCATCACCGAGAAACGCAAAGTTGTGGCTCGTCGTCAGCATTTCCACGGTCGGTGCGCGCGCGCTATCAGTCGCATCGAGGCCGCGGAGAAGCTCAGCCGGAAGCAACAACTGACACGTCCCCGTGCTGTAGTCCACCATCAGCTTGGACAGCACCAACGGCACAGAGCCACTCGCGCTGGTGCTGGTGCTGGCGAGCAGCAGCTCGGCGGCCGCTACCGCCGCCGTGAGCTTCTTATCGGTGGTGTCCGCGTCATCTGCACCGTCCTGGGCCTTGCTGCTGGCGTCCTCGTCAAGCACCCAATGCCGAAGCTGCGTGGCTTGCTGCGGCGTGAGCGGCAAGAAGAAGCTGTGCAGGGACTCGGCGGACGGCCCCGCGCTGGGGGCTGGCTGCGCCGTGCTGGGCTGTGCCGTCACCGTGTCTGCCCACTCCCGGTACGCGTTCTCCACCGCCATGGAGGGAATGAGCCCAATGTGGAAACGCGTGCCACCAGGAAGAAGCAGACTCCACGACGATGTGTACGTGCCACGGTCATCGTTGTTGGTGTCGTCGCCTGCCATCGTTACTGTTCGCGCGTGGTGAGTGCTACTTTTTGTTTGTCCTTTTGCTTTGTACGTGCCGTGCACAGGCTGGAAGTAGTGCGTCTTAATGTGCTAACGATGGCTGCCCTTCTTGACGTGTGTATCGAGTTCGCTCGCTCAGTTTTGTTGATGTGCTTTTTATTGTTGTAAGATGAGATTATGAGATGTAAGCCGTGTTGTTAGGTTTGACGCAGTCCACAGCTCAAGGTGACGGGATGTGTATATAGAGAATGAAAAATGAGGATAAATGTCACAATTAAACACAAACAAGCAAGCAAATAAACACGACTGATACACAAAAAAAAATAATAATGAACAAGTAACGTAGTGGTTGTGAACGCAACAGAAGGATGGAACAGAAGGAAGCAGAGTTAGTTGAGGAGTTGCAATTCGGTTTAAAAGCGTGTGCGTGCTCTTGTGTGTGCGTGTGCTGTCTCCTCTCTTGTGCACTGTTCAAGCGCATCCATGAGTGCGTTCGAGGAGGGACAGTGTAGCAGCCAGTAGAACAGTGAACACGCTTCCTCTTGCTTTTCTCTGTTCTGATATCTTTTTTTTTTTTTGCTTATACGGGTTCTTCATTATCTGCGCATGTGCGTTAAACGTTTCTGTACCACAGAGAGAGGGAGAAAGAAGCTTCCAAGGCTGGCAGTGTTCCATGAGCGCGTGCTTCTGGACCCTCCGCGTCGTTCCACTGCGGTGTCAATCACGGGTGCCATCACCATCCTCCTCCTCCTCGTCATCCTCCTCCTCACTAGACCCGTGCGAGCCATCGCGGTCACCTCGCCCCTCCCCACCACCACCAGCGCCACCCTCGCGCTGCAGGGTGGCCACCAAAGCGCACTTCTCAGGCGTGTACTTCTGCGACATGCGTCGCGTCTGCGGGAGTGGCTTGAGGCGCACAGGGACCGTCTCCAGCACGCCCATCTCACGCAACTGCTTGTACATGTACAGACGACGATTGTTTTGGCTAAAGTAGAAGAGAGCCGACGCGCCGTCAGGGCCTGTCCCTGCCTGCGCATCGCTCGCCCCACCGGCGCGTGGCGCGGCCTTCTTGCCGGCACCACCACCGCCACCACTTCGCTGACGACCGCGTGCGGCGTCGTCGTCCTTGACGAGGTCCTCCGTGTCACTTTGGTCACTCGCTGAGCTGTCGTCACCGCGACGTTTACCCTTCTTGTTCGCGCGACGGCCCTTGGAGGCTGCCTCCGCCTCACCGCCCTTCGCTTCACGTGCGGCGTTCTTCTTCTTCTTGGCATCCCCTTGCCCAGGGGCCGAGGCGGCGGCGATTGCCGCCCCTGTGCTGGAGAACACAGAGAGCAGCGGCAGGTCGGTCGGCTTCAGCTCACCGCGCTGCATTTGGAGCGTCGTGCTCTCGATCGTGCGACCGCAGGAGAAGCAGGGGCGGATGCGGGAAAAGGTGAAGTAGATGATGGAGGGATCCAGCTGGACAATCTCCTCCCCACCGGCGGAGGTGGCGCCGGCACCTGTGCCGCTTTTCTTTTTCGCCATGGTTTGTTAAATGGACTCACAGGAGCAGCTGTGCACTGTGAACGAAAAAAGAGACAGGGGGAGGGGGGAGGACGAAGAGGAGGTGCAGAGAGGGGGAGATGAAATGCACAGATGCCTGTCAGGTGGAAGTCAGCACCGGCTCCGCAGGCCGGGGAAAGCCCACTCCACCAGAGCGAGGCGACGAGGCAATCGAGTGGCCTTTGAGGAAAACTCCGTGTTGGCTATTTTTTATCTTTCCGTGTGTGCATGTGCTTTGTGTTGTTTTTGTGAAACGAGAGTGAAGGTGTGTGTGTGTGTGTGAGAGAGAGCGCCCTACATGTAGCACCTCACAGCTCACAGCTCACACTGATGGTGCCGCTGCGGCCAGTCGGAACGGATTGACACGCTTCGGGAAGAACGCATTCTCCGTCTCCCACAGCGCGGCCGCGCGCCTCTTGCTGGTCTTCAGCGGGTCCACTGACGCATCGGTGGCCTCCTCGGGTGCCGGCATCGTCGTCGTCAGCGGCAGCGGCAGCAGTGTCTCCCACGGCGCGTGGCCATCCGAGAGAAAGGCAAACATGCCGTGGCAGGTGTTGCGCTCTGTCAGAACACCGCCGAGCGGCGGCTTCACACCGTGCGGCACATAGCGTGACGGCGCATAGTGCCGAAGTGCCGCATCGACCAACGCGTCGTCCATCGCCGTGGAGGCGGCGTCGTCCTCGCTGACCGTGGGCTCGGCCTGCATGTCACCCGGCGGTGCATTCGCCAGAGCCACGCGCAGCTGTGCGCCGTCGGACGACAGCCGTGACACCGTGGCGCGGTCTGACGGGGCCGTGGAGGGCTGAGGTGCAAGGTCGAGGCGTCCATCGCGGAAGTAGAGCGGCTCCTCCGCCACCGTGACGCCCGGTCCCGCTGCCGCGGTGAATTCAGACTCCAGCGCGTCCGACTCCCCGGCCGCCTGTGTGGATCTGCCGGCTGCCCACTCCACGCTCGGCACCAGCGAGGCCGCCCACCAGCGCCAGGCGGGTCGTCGCCGCACGTGCATGATCGGCGCCAGCAGCGTCGTGGCGTCCAAGAGGCCCAGCGCCGTGTAGGCAGTTCGGTAGGCCGCGAACACATCGCGCCGCACCTGTGGCTGATGTGGAAAGGGGTGCAAGACGGTCTCGACTGGAATCGCATCGAGCGACAGGGCGAGCAGTGGACTGGTAAGACTGGTGAGCGGCAGCGGCGCGACTGGCTCTGTGGACAAGGCCGGCGAGGCGGGGAGCGTGAAGCGGACCGGCGGACGGGCGACCAGGTGAGCCAAGGAACCGGCCGACACTGTCGCGGCGAGTGCGGCGTCACGCTCGCCGGCGGTCTGCTCCGCCTCTGACCCTGCCCGACGCGACGACGCGCCATCATCATCATCACCATCATCATCATCGACGGCTGGCGTTGTCCGCGGCGGGGTCGGCAAAGGCCAGCAGAGTTGCACCGGCACCGACACGGCGGACCGGGCGGAAGCCGTGGTGGTGCTCGTGGCCATCAGCCGGCGCAGTACCAGCGGCTTCTGGTGGCTCATGAAGGGTCGCACAGGGCTCCACATGTGGTAGGCCGCCATCTCCTTGGCAAGCGGGACCGCGGTGTGGCTGAGCTCGAGCGCCAGGGACAGCACGAGTAGATCGTACAGGTCAGTCAAGCAGTGCTCGACAAGGGCTACTTGCCACTTCTCGTACTGGCCGTTGACCTCGACAAACGGCGCGTCGTCGTACAGCATCGGCACCATGCCCCACACGGTCAAGTGAAGCTCCCCAAGCAACGCCTCGACCACATCGGCCTTGCCCTTGGACGCTGACTTGGCCAAGCGCGCGGAGAGGGGGAAGAGACGCGACAGCTGAAGCTTGTCGTACAAGAGGCTCAGCGTGACGTTCATCTCCATCGCATCGCGAAGGGCGTTGAAGGCGGAGCTCCCTTCGCTGTAGGCCCACCGTTGGTCGGGGAAGAGCAGCATGAGGCGGTCGGAGATGGCATCGCGCCATGCACTGTCGCCGAGGTACTCGAGCCTCTCGAAGGCGAGCCGGCGACGGTGCGCCATGGGGCTGGTGCTGTCGTTATCTGACGCCGCGGAGGCAAGAGAGATATCGAGGATGCCCAGATCCTTGAGCAGAATCAGGTTGCCAATCAAGTCGTCAATGCGCTCGGTGAGGGAGGTCGTCGAGGACACGAGCGAGCGCACGCGCGGAAAGTGCGGGCAGTCGTACAGCAGCCGTGACCAGACCTGCTCCATCTGGTCAATCGGGAAGCCACGCCAGGACAGCAGTGAGAGATGGTCCAGGACAATCTCGCGACAGGTGTGGTTCACGTGGCTGGCGCGATTGCTGGAGACCACGTGCAGACGCGGCGACACCGGCGGCTCCAGCTCCTCGCGACACATCCGACAAAAGGGAAGCCTGCCCCGTCCGAAAGCCGCCGCTGCCGCCGGCGGCGTGGGGCTCTCCATACCGGAAGAGAACAAGGAACTGGCATGATCCGCGTCTCTGCGCTCACCGCCCATCTCGGGGTGCGTGGTGTCGTACCCCGACTCCCCGTCTGCGTCGCTCTCCAAGGTTTGCTTGAAGTAGAACGCCTCGGGAGAAAACCCTGGGAAGCTCAGTCGCGGAGCACGGATACTGTTGTTGCGTGTCTCTGGCGGTCCACTGTTGTCGTCGGCGTCGAAGCTCGCCAAGTCGTCAGCGACGGCGTCGAGTGGACTGCTGCGCCGTGATTGCGCGACGTGCGCGTCCTGGCGGCCAGCACGTGCCTTGTGCATTGAAAAGTTGGCAGCGGAGAAGGATGTGCCGGTCAGGGTGAATCGACTGGGCACCTGACCAGAGGCATTCGGCGTGCCATAGCTCCCAGACGACGAGGACGACAAGGAGGAAGGCGAGCGACCCGTGGAGCCGTATGGCCGTGCTGCGTCGACCAGTTGCAGGGCACGGTGAATGCAAGAGCTGCTGTAACACCTTCTCGAAGAGAACGCAGGATGCGACAACATCGCCAGCAAAAAAAAAAAGTGTGGAAAAGAAAAAAGAAAGGCAGTGACACAGCCCGTATGTAAAAGAGTGCTGCCTATCAGCAGCGTCACACTGAAGGCCCAATTAATGTTGGCGTCGGACAAGGAGAAAGGCAGATAATGGAGTGGTGGTGGGTGTGAATAGTGCGTGCGTGCGTGTGTGCGCATCGGGGTAATGCCCGAGAACGCTTCCAAAAGGCTCGCGCATGATACACTTCGAGGCATCCGGTCAGGTTTTGGCGTCCTCATTTCAGGAGACCTGATCTCAACCTGTTCATATACTTTTTTTTTTGTGCATGTGCCATCCAGACAAATCCAAATAGAGGTGAGAGGAGGCGTTCTCACAGCAAACGCGTCGGGACACGGAGTGGCGATTGCCTTCGCGCATGCCGACGGTTAGATTATTATCCTGTCCTGCATGGTTAGTCGGAGTCGTTGAAGAAATCTTCGAGGTCGTTGACCATACCATCATCCTCCGCCGGCTGCGCCTCTTGCGATGGACGCGCGCCGTTCGTGTGTGACTCGTCATCTACCTGGCCCTCCGACTCGGCAACGTCTTGGTTGTTGTCGTCGCCGCTGTGCTCCTCTGCATCACTTGGCAGTGCGTCAAGGAGGTGGCCAATCAGCCCCTGCGCGTGTGCGTTTGCCTGGCCTCCGGCACGATCGGCAGCACGCGTACTCGCGCCGACCGTCACAACCGTGACCTCGCCTTGTTGCGCGAGAAGCTTGCGGTAGGCGTTGTCAAACCGAAAGAACGCGTCGGCAACAACCTCCTTCGGGCGAAACACAGTCTCGTACGGGTAGGGCAAGTCCTCAGGCATGGGATCCAGGCCCATGCAGTAGGAGCACTTCACCACGGCCTTGCCCTCCTTTTTATCGATGGACACGCGCACGGTGTTTTTACAGCTACACACGGGGCACTGGAACGTGGTCAGAGAGTGGATGCCAACACGATTGGCATTTTGGTGGTAGTTGCGCGCGTCATAGCCGTGCTCCTTCTTTGTCTGCGCCGTCTGACCCTTCTTGGCGAGCTTGTTGCGCACAAACGCACTGTGGCCTGTGGCACCGGCTTGGCGAGGTGGCATCTCTGCGGTCTGCCGTGTCTGAACTTACAAGAGCACGAGAGAGGGAGAGAGAGAGAGAGAGAGATGTGCTGATGAAGTCTGCCCTGGTCTCCTTCAGTGCGAACTCACAAGAAAAGTCGCATCAACACAGAAAAAGGTCAATCATGGAGTGAGGTAAAGGAAAGAGAGGGGGGGGGGGGGAGAGGGAGAGAGTCAGAGAGGTGAGAGTTGCACGCACACACACGCAAAAAGAGAGGCATAAAAGGTGTCAATGAAGCAAACCTAGCCCCGCGTCGCCGCAGTGTGGACATGACATGGCTTCAATAATAGGTCTGCCAGAGCAGGACGCCTCCCCACTCAAAGAGGCGACGACACGGCCGTTCTAGCTGACTGTCATCAGCGCACAGCCACAGTGAGAGACAGATGCCCACCATAGACAGCACACCTGCATGCGTGGTCCTCCTCACCGCCTTGATGGTTTCACTCGTTTTGAAAAACTATAGTTTTCCTTTCTTACTTGGTCACAGACACAAACACACACACACACACACACACACAAATAAGAGAGAGAGAGAGAGAGAGAGAAAAAAAAAGAACCAACAGTATCCATCGAACGCACCGGCGACGCGCGCTCGCTGATGACTTAATCAAACAGGGCACCATATTCTGGATTCTCCTCGATCTCGTCCATCATCTCCTCGCGCGGCTCAAAGTGATGAAGACCCTCATCGTCGTCGCTCTGCGGAGGTCGCTGGCGGGCGTCAAGGTCGGCTAAGCTCCTGCCGATCTTCACCGCACGCCCACCGGCAAGCTGGGTCTGGGCGGCGGAGTCAGCGACGCCGAGGCCACCCTGCAGCTCCGCGCGCTGCCGGTCGAGCCGGAGCAGAGACTCGCGAAAGCGAAAAAAGACGTCGACGGCCTTCTCCAGCGGGCGGATCATGAAGCGCTCGCCCTCACCAATTTTGCACTGCCGGCAGTGAAGGGATGCCTCGTTCGTGGCGCGGCTGACCTTCACGGCAATGCTGCTCTTGGCATCACAGAGGGGGCAATCGAAGCGAGAGGGGATTTTATACTTGCTCTCCTTCTTGATGGGCCCGTTGTTGGACTTTTTCTTTTTGCCGCCCATGGTGGATCACGCTGCACGCACGAAAGCACAATGTCGAAGGGCTCAAGTCAGCAACTGAGGGTCCCGCGAAATGAGGAAAAACAGGACAGCGATAAAAAAAAAAGCAGAAAGGAAGTGTGTGTGAGAGAAAGAAGGGTAGATTGCTGCGATTTCAGCTAGAAGGAAGAACAGAGCCACTTGTTGTTGCCGTTGTTGACTTTTTGGTTCGCTTGTCGTACATGGCTTGGTGTCGATATCAGCGAGGTCTAGTTGTGCACACCGTCGGTATCAAGCGAATCGCGCACAATACCATGCGTGTCTTTCTCCGCATCAACGAGGCATAGCAAACAGATCAGAGCACAATCAGCCACGCGAGGACACCGTACCAAAGAAAGGGAAGTGGCTACACGCGGACAGGTGTCTGCCCGCAAGTATAGCATCTTTGAACTGCTCTACACTTTTGCATTTGACATCTTTGTATTTGTTTGTTTTGCTTGCTTGTTTGTTTAGTAGTCTCATTAGGCGCATGCTCAATTAGTCGTTTGGTTAAGAGGGGGAAACAAGAAAAAAGGAGAAGAAAGGAAACGGGGCAGTCATGAAAGGAGCGGTGCGGGGCTAGTGAAGGTCTGGAAAAAAGAAAAGAGAGACTCAGACATACACACACACACACACACACACACACACACAGACGTGGCCTTCTCACGAGCGGCCGCGCTTCTGACCCGCGCCCTGCTTGGCGGGAGCCCTCCCCTTGCTGGGCGGACGATGGGCAGGATGGCCCGCTCCTCCCTGTCGGCCCTGCGGCTTGGGGCCTCCGTGCGCACGCTGCTGCATGTTGTGAACGCTGGATACCACCGACGCCGTGGGCCGCGATGACGACGCCTGGGCTGGCGCATTCTTGGCCTCGCGCAGCGCAGTTTCGAGCGCGGACGCCCACATGCGCTGCAGGTGGTGCTGCGACTGCTGCAGGTACTTGTCCGCCTCCTGCACCCACCACTCACCGCTCGCGTAGCGCACCTCCTCCTGGGCCGCGGCGAGGTCCTTCTCGGACTCCTCCACAACCGCCACCGCCACGGTAGGCTCGGGCGTCGGTGCGGGGGGTGGCACCACCGCACTAGTGGGTTCCTCTGCCTCGGACGGTGTGGTGGTTGTTTCCGCCGTCGTCGTTGTTGTTGTTGTTGTTGTTGTGGTGGTGGTGGTGGTGGTGCCCTCCTCCTCCTCGACAGCAGCATCAGCAGCAGCAGCAGCAGCAGCATCAGTCGCCGCAGCAGCGGCCGCCACGCTCCGCTTCGTCTGTGGGGCCGCGTCAAAGTAGAAGAAGTGACGCTCGTGCTTCACCGGCAGGGTGCGCGTGAGCTGCTCGCCCAGCACCTTGAAGAGCGCCACCTCGCCGTCCTCCTGGGTGCCGCTGCGGCCTGTCTTGCTCAGCAGCAGGTGCAGGTGCCCCGGCCGCATCGCACGCGCCGTGCGGCCCGCGCGATGCACGTACTGGGAGACCGACGTCGGCGGGTGGTACATAATGACGTGACCGACATTTGGGATATCGATACCACGCATCAGTGCATCCGAGGCCACAACGCACATGGGGGAGAAGGCCCCCTTCTTGCCGCCACGGTGGTGAGAGTCCGCGGAGTCGCGTGCACCGGTGCTGTCGGCGTGTCGCAGAGGCCCGAGCAGCGCACGACGGCGCTCGCTCTCCGTGGCCAGCGTCGTGAACTCCACGACCGAGGTGACACCGGCGGCGGTCAGCAGATGACCCATCACACGCGCCTCCTCCGCGGAGCTGCAGAAGACGAGGATGCCCGTGCCAGCGAGATCGTCCGTGGCGGGGTACGTGTTCGGGTTCGGTGTCGCGCTCGCTGTGCTGCCCTTCTTCGCCTCCGCGGAGGCGGCCTCGGCGCCGTCCTCCTTCTCCTCGTCCTCGTCGCTGCTCTTCGTGTCGCGCGTGTGACGCTTTTCCTGCTGACGCTGCTGCTGTGTGTGCTGGCGCTTGATGGAGTCGACCAGCTGCACGACGAGCTTCAGCAAGGCCGCATGGCGGTAGGCGTCGGTCACAAACACAACGTGCTCCTGCAGAGTTGGGGGCAGCGCAAAGGTCGTCTTGAGGAACCCTCTGCCACCGGCTGAGCGGGCCACGAGCCCGCCCCCGCTGTTGGCGTTCCCATCCACGTCCTGTCCATGGCTGTCGAGTGCGTAGTGCACACAGTTGCGGAGACGCACCTCGGACGTACGCCCCACACGCGTGGACAGCGTGGCCGAGCACAGAATCTTGTGCAGGACGCCATCTGTGCACGTGGATGACAGCAGACGCGCGGCCAGTGCGGAGGAAGTCGACGACGCCGACGCCGACGATGTCAGAGTCGAGGAGGACAGCGCACGGGCCTCCGCCGTGCGGCGCTGCGCCTGCTCTGCCTCAAAGCGATCCACCACCTTGGAGACGAAGCTGGCGAAGCTGCCGGCGAGAACCTGGTCCGCCTCGTCAATGATCAGCAGCCGGAGCGCGGCGAGACTGAAGCCCGGGGTGGCGCCGTCGAGGTGGCGCAGAAGCCGCTGCGGCGTGGAGACGAGGAGGTCGACCTTGCTAAAGGCCACGGGACGGCGACCGTGGTGCCCTGCAGGGGCGGTGTTCCACGATGCGAACACATCGCCGCCCTCGCTCGACTCCGCGTCGTCCGCGACGGCTTCACCACGCATCCACTGGCTCTCTCCGCCCACGGCATTGTCATCCTCGTCCTCGTCGTTGTCGTCCTTGCCGTGATCGGTGGCGGCCGTGGTGGCCGAGTGCAGCACCGTGGCATAGCGCATCAGCTCCCAGGACTCCTCGCGGACGGTCTCCACATCGTCACACAGAGAGGCGGCGGTGATAGACGTGCTGCGCGTGAGCCGCTGGATCTCCCGGAATACCTGCTGACCGAGGGCCTTGGTCGGCACGAGGATGACAGCGCGCAAAGCCGTGCTATCGACACCCTTTTTCTCGCCGGTGATGAGCCGCAGCGCGGGCAGGAGGTAGCAGAGCGTCTTCCCACTTCCCGTTGGCGCCGTGAGGCTGACGTCCATCGGGATGCCGCTCAGAAGCGCGCGCGCGACAGTGGGGATGACAGCCTGCTGGACAGGCAGCGGGGAGGGATAGTGCAGCGTGTGCGTGAGCGGCAGCTCGAGCCAGGCCGCCTCACCAAGGCACTCACTCCAGGTCACACCAGTGGCGGCGGGTGTCTCTTCCATTGCGCGTACGTGCGTGTGTCTGTGTGCGTCTGTGGAATAATTTTCTTCTTTTCCTTCCGATATTCCCGATCAAATGGTGGGAACACTGAAACCGAGGTAGACCAAAAATAACAATAACAACAACACAATAGCACCGTCACGTGCGAGATGAGAGCAAGAGAAGGCGCGGTGGGAAAGAGGCAGAGGGGTGGATGGCGCAAAGGAATAAGCAACGCTTTGAACAGCGGTGCGTGCTAATGAAAAGCACGCGAGCTGGTGGGGGTAAACAGAGCGCGCATGGCGACGCACGGAAATGAAGGAGGATTCAGCAATAGTTCTGTGTGTGAGCAACGGTGAATAGGAAGAAACAAACAGCAAAAAAATTTCTCATATACACACACACACACACACACACACACACACACGCGCACGCACACCGTGACAAACAACAGCAACCTCCGCCTCATCAGTGAATCGACGCCTTTGCTGGTCTCACATACTGGTACGTTCCACCCGCACCTTTTTCGTAGAGGAGCAAGTTTTTCGCGGCCGCCATGTTCGCGTAGTTCAACCGTGACACGGCGTCTAGCGGCTGGGTCACCGCCATGACGTGCCAGGAATCACGCGCCTCCTTGACCTCGCGGTGCACGTTCGAGTTGGGCCCGACAATGTCGTACACGTTCGAGTGGAAAAAGTCGCGCATGTGCATGCGCTGGTCAAGAACACTGGGGCTCAGGCTGCTGTGCGTGGTCAGGTAGAGCGCCGCGCAGACAAAGGTCTTCTGAGACGCAGACGCGGCCGCGGCGGCGTCGGCCTCCTCGGCCACCACCGCCGGCTTCTCGGGCCTCACCACACGCGCGCGTCGGAAGAGCACACCATCGAACTGCACCTCCTGCACGGGCAGCCGTCGCGACGCCACCGGCAAGCTCCACTCGGCGGCCGAAATGTGCGGCTTGAAAAAGTCCGCCACCAGCTGCCGGTGCGCGCTGCCGTGTGTGAAACGATGGCGCAGCGCCTTGGGCTCCCGCCTGTCAGTCGCAAGACGGAAGGGCGAGCCCGGGCTGGCGCACACGGCCTGCAGCGCAGCGAACGCATCTACGTCGCGGCACAGGAGAGGCACGAGCTGGTACTGGTAGTACGGCTTGTGCAGCGCGAGAAACGTGGGAAAGTCTGGCACCATCACATCCTGCAACAGACGCGGCATGTGGTGGTGGGATGGGGCGATGCCGTCCATGTTGGTCATGAGTACAAGGCGACGGGCGGCGTAGCCGTCGAAGCACTCGTCGTACAGGTTCTCCTCGGTGATACGGCCATTAAGCTGCAGTGTGCGGATGGGTATCTTGAGTTTGTGTGCTTTTTTTGCGAGCGCAGAGTACGCGTCCCGCTGCATCGAGTACACGCGGAAAAAAAAAGAAAAGAGTGAGGGTCGGCGAGTGAGTGAGAAACAGCGGGACGGGACAGCCAAGAATATCGTAAACGAAAAACAACAACAACAATACAACAATTTCTGGCTGGGAAATAGAGAGATTGAGAGATAGAGAGATTGGTAGATGATGAGCGATGAGTCACACGAGAGGCAAAGAAAAGTATTGTTCGTTCAGACAGATACTGCACATGCGCGCGGGAGTAAACTCGGCAAAGAATGTCAGAGTGGGAGCCTTGACGATATAGCCGCACACAGGACGCCTTTCGCTGCGCCGACACTCAGATATACCGATAAAAGCGCATGATGCCATGCACCTCGTTATCGTCAGCAGAGAGAGAGGGGGAAACAAAGAGTAGAGGAGAATGACAGTCCTTTCGCTAGCATGGCATGGTTACGTCTTGAACGACTCGAGCTCATTTCGTTTACGCCAATCATATTTTGTTGTTGTAGTTTATGTATTATGTTATACTGGTTCTCTTTCTATCACCACATTCGTTTGTGGTGCGTCTATCTATATGAGAGGGACTGAGCAGACGGGAAACGGGAGAAAACGCCAACAAGAGAGAGGGAGAGAGGAAACAACAAAGGACGACGGAAACAAAAACAGAACAAAATGTGTGTGGGGCCTTCTATGAAAAACTGTGCCTGTTCTCAACGCACGAAACAACGAGAGAACGAAACAATGGTACAGCCTGACAGACACACGTTTACATTTCCTCACTTGACGCGTTGCCTACTCAGACGGCGTTCTTGTCTTTTGCGTTCCGCGGTCCGGCAAAAAAAAAAAAAGAGAACAAAATAGCAAAAGAGCAAAAGGACAGACGACAAACGAAAGACAAGCGGCGACGACAGTAGCAATGTCAGTTTATCAAAAGCACTGGATGATGGAGTCTATGTGTGTTTGGGAAGTCTCTCTGTGTGCGGAACACATGGCTTACTTTGTGGAGACGCTGTCGTAGCTGCGGAGCGTTGGAATCAAGCTGAACCGAGCACCACCGCTGCGGAAGATTTGCTGGTGCAGCAGTGCCAAGCTAATCGCCCTTGGCGGCGTCTGGAATGCCTGCTTGCGCCGCTTCGCTAGCAAACGGCGGTATGTGGCCTGCTGGTCCGACGTGAGCGACTCGAAGGAGCGGGAGCGGCTGTCGATGAGAGGGCGGTCAATGTCCACCACATCAGGGGTGAACACGTCGGACTTGAGCAACTCGCGGAGCATGCTCTGCGGGTACACACTCGGGGGCAGTGTCACGCTCAGCTCCAGGCAACTGTCGTTGCGCTGGGGGAGCCAATACGGCGTGGCAGGGTGCGGCAGCGTGCGGCCGGCGCGTGACAGGCCCGTGCGATAAAAAGAACGACGACGCGCGGCTCCTTCTGGCACCGGCAGCGCCCCTGAGCGTCGACGGCGACGACTTCCGCTCGTTGGCGCCTCATCCGCACCGGAGGCGGAGTCGGCGGCCGCCCGCTCACGCCGACGGACTTGCACCGGATTGGGTTGCAGAAAGAGCGGCTCCTGATGATGGCGCGTGGCCTGACCAGCGGCACTGGCGGTGACCCGCGCCACCACGCCGTCACCGCCACTTTCCAGGGGCTCGCGGCTGTCGACGAGGGAGGCCCCCCAGCGCTGGTACGGGTCACCGACGACGCCACGTCGGAGCGTCCACGACTGCACCGGAGGACGGTACAGAGGCGCGCGGTAGCCGCCGGTGACATACAACCCAATCGCGTTGCCGCCCTGACGACGGAGGTCTGGACGAATGTGGCCGGTTTCCGCTCCCGCTGCCTCAGAGAGCTCGCCGTCGTCCCCACCACCCTCGCCCTCCGCGAGGGAGTCACGCCCCATTCCGCCCAGTCGATCGGCCGACGGTGTCGTGCTGCGCAGCTCCTCCTCCATGAGGCTGAACGTGGGTGTGAGCATGCGGAACGGCGCGCTGGCCTCCCGGGCGCCGTCAGGCTGGTGCTGGAAGTCTGTCGGGTAGAAGAGGTTCCACTGCCGCTGTTCGGGGTCGAAAAGAATGCCGAGGCGCTTCAGTGCCACCACGTAGAGGTCGGTGGTGTGATTGTCGGGCAGCTCCACACCGGCGCCTGGGATGGGGAGAAGCACGTCGTGGGGGTTGTAGCGCTGCTGCTCCACGTCACGGCGCGTGACCCGCGTGACCTCGTGGTGACCCGCCGCGCCGCTGGCCGTGTTGTAGACCAAGTCACCTGGTAAAATGCTGAATGTACCATAGCGTTGCAGGCGCTGGTTGCAAATGTCGTTCCACACAAAGGACAGAAACTCCCGGATCAACATGTGACAGGCGCGCGGGCCAATCACCTTGAGGAACGCCTCGGCACACGGATCAGTGAGGTCTAGCGCGCTCAGCGGCGAGCTCCCCACGTCGAGACTGGGCACAGAGCCGCTGCTGTGTCCGCCCGCCAGGTCGTCGTTGTCCTCCTGAAAGAGCATCGAGGCCTGAATCGCGTTGTTGAGCACCTTTTGCAGCGCCGTGCCGTGCTCCGCCACTGAGCGACGGCCGTGGTTCTTGGCAAAGTCGGGCAGGTGAACGCCGGCACCCTTCATGTTCAGGACGCTGGGAAACGCTGACCCTGTCCGCATCCGCTCGGCCGTCACGGCCGCATCAAGGTAGAACTGCTGCACGATGATGTAGGCCGCCGCGCGAAACTCGCCCTTCAGCAGGTGCAGGCCAGGGTGCATGTTCATCTTGGTGTACGTGGCGAAGCGGCTGCTCCCAAAGTAGTTGATGAAACCTTTTGTCTCCAACGACAGCATGGCCGGACGGACCAAGGGGGCATCACGCGCGGTCACCTTGCGAAGCTTGATATCGTACGCGTAGCCTCGGCAGTCACCCGGTGCCAAGTCAAACTGCAACGCCTCTGCCTCCATGTCCATGCACATGAGTTGGAACATCGCGTCAGGGGCAAGGTTGCCGTGGCGATTGGCGGCCGACTCCTTGTTCTGCTTCCCGCGCTTCGCACCGCGCTTTCGTTTGCTGCCCTTGCTGCTAGAAGTGGAGCCACCACCCTCCTCGGCAGTGTCGTGGTCGCTGTGGATGGCGCTCTGCACAAGTGCCACCTGCTGCGTGAGGCGTGCACTGTGGACGACGTCGTCACTGAATACATCCTGTGGATCCACGCGGTCGTGGAAGACCAACTTCACCTCGCTGAGCCTGTAATAATGCTCTTGCCAAAACTGCCGCTCATCCTCCGAGACGTTGAGAAAGTCGAACTCCTGGCTTTCTTGGTACGGCTTAAACCGACCTCCCTCGTCTCGCTCCGAAAAGGCCGCACCCGCACGATGTCCCAGCAGGCGGCGCGAGACACGACGCATCGACGATGCGCTGTGGCTGTGTGTTGCTTGAAAAGACAGATTCGGAGGGAGTGGGAGCAGTGAAGAACTGTCCTGTGCCACCACGGTTCCTGAGCGGTCTGTAAAGTAGTCGGCTTCCTTCAGCGCCTCCACGAGGGTTTCAACATGCGCGAGGCTGCTTCCGCGAATGCGGATGCGCTGGTAGCTGTGTGTGCCGTTTTCAATCACACCCGCGTGCGACACGACAATTTTTGGCGCGTACAGGACTGGCACCGCTTCGGAGGTGTCCACGTCCTTCAGCTCCTCCAGCTCGTCGACCACGGACAGGCGCAGCATTTCAAGGGTTTGGGTTTGCAACTCCTGCAACGCCACGGTGAGATCGTCGATCACCATGTTGTGCGGTAGACCGCAACGCTCCAACAAGCACTCCACAACGGTGAAGTCGGCTGCCATGGGCACGAAAATGTTCTTTCTCCGCTTATTGTCTTGCTTGACAGCAAGCGCAAACGCGTTTCGCGTCGTACGCAGTGATGTGGCGGGGCCCACTGTCGTGGCCACTGCCTTGGTAGCCTCCTTCTCCGTTTCAACCTGACGAACCTCGGCGATGTAGTCGTCGTTGTCGCGCACTTCTTGGCGACGGTTGATGGAGACGTAGAGGAAGTCCAAGTCTCCGTGGATGTGCAGATCCTTGATGAGATGGCCCCACGCCTTCCAGACGTGGGCCACGGCCTCCTTCTTGGCGACGCTGGTCGCGCTTTCGGCCGAATCCTCCTCTGAAAAGACGACGCCAGTCTTTGTGGAGATTTTCATCTTTGTCTTGTGCACCCACGGAATCTGGATGACCTCGTCCTTCAGCGTCTGGAATGAGTTGCGCTCCGCGCTGGACGCGTTCAACAGCTCCGACGTCGAGGCGGGTGTCGGCTCGTGTTGCTTCTGCATGATTCGACCAACGAACTGACGAAGCGACGCAATTCCGCTTGCGCCAACAGCGCGCTGCATCTGGTACAGATCAGGCGAAAAGTACACTTCCACGGAGGCGGTCGGCAAACGGTTTGCGGAGGTCTCCTCGTCACCCACAGCGTACCGGGCAATCTGAAAAGGGTACGCCTTGATCAAGTCGGCGTCGGCGACCAGGCCGCCAGCGACCCACAGTGAGAACGAGATATCCCCCTCTCTGGCAGGGAAGTTCAGGAGAGGGTCTTTGAAGGCACTGGCGATTTCCTGGTCTTTTCTCGCGTACAGGCGCGCAGTCATCTCGACTGGAATCAAGAGATGGCTCGACGACGACATGCTACGATAGCCCTTTTCTTTACCTTCGTTCACCTCGGCGATCAGGCGGTCAACGATGGGCTTCTGTTGTTGTCCCGTGGCAACTGTGCCACTTTCGGCGCGCTCAGCCAACTCGTCGCTCACCTGCTCCTTCATCCCCTCCAGCGCCATCGTCAACGTGTCCAGGACAATCTTGCGCTTCGTCCTGAAGGCCTCCTGCTCCCTACACACTTTGGGGCTGATGGTCACGGCGCGTGGAGAGGCGTGCGCGCTTGTGACGGCATCGCCGCTTTCGGACGCTGCCGGCGCAGCCGTTTCCCACAACTCACGCACAATGTAATCGTCAGGCTGGCCTTTGGTGTACGCTTGGAAGCCCCTGACCGTAGGCTTGGCAAATCGGGCTATGTGACATTTTCTGTCGGGTGTCATCTTATCGCGCTGGCGCTGCGCGACCTGCAGCTCGTGGTAGACACCTTGGTTGTGTCGTTGGTGTGCCAGAAGCAGCGCACGCCGTGCCTCAGGCGTGTCGAACTTGCTCTGTGAGTCCTCGATACTCATGCCTAGAATAAGGCGTCGCAGACTCTTTCGATTGTGCTTCATGACTTACGAGACTGTCAGCAGGCGTGTATGAGTATGTATGTGCGTGTGTATGCGTGTGTATGCGCGTACTGTTTGATCCACTGAAGCAGCCACGCGCTGCTGCAACAAGAGTTTCACGTGTCTGATAAGTGTCTCTGCGTGCACAAGTGCGCACGTCGTCTACGCTGCTCTTGATGCACGTAAAACAAACGGAGGGCGGGGGAAAAAAAGAGAAGAAAATAAGATGAAAGATGGAGAGGGTGAGAAAACGAAATAGTAGTCGTAAAGGAGGTGTTAATGGGTTAACGACGCAGCAACTATGAGATGGAAGACTTCACAGTAACAGCAACGACAGGTTGAACGCACCAAAGCGTGGGTGCGAATTTTCAGGGGCTTTCCGCTGGTATCCGGAGCTCGCCAAAGTTTTTTTTTTCTGTATCGCACGACTCACCGAGAAGCTGCGTCGCCCGCGGACGCAAGCCCGCCACAGTCCAGATTTTTCCTTCTTGATCTTTGGCGTTCTTACATCTTCCTCTTGGTGTGACTGCGACGCGAGATGAGCCTCTTTTTTTTGTTTTTTTTGTTTTGCTTTGAGTGATGAGAAAAAGTGTTGTGATGTGTGTGTATAAATGCACTGTTGTCGATATGCCCCAGACCTTCATCCTCGTGAGGACCATCCGGCACAGCGCGCTCATGCCTTGCGTGTGTCGCCGAATCCGTACACGTCCTCGATGTGAACACCGATGCGGTCTACCGCGTTCTCGACGCCCATGTCCTTGAAAAAAAAGTCCTTCATCTTTCCATCTGGACCAACGAGGTACACGGCACTGCTGTGGTCAAATTGGTAAGTGTCGTCGAGTTTCGGCGCAGCGACGCCTTTTGCCTCGCGAGCCTCCTTCTCTTCGTCTGTTTCGTCGACGGAGGAAAAATACACGCGCCACACCTTGGCAGCGCGCTCCACCTGCTTCTCATCCCCGCAAAGTCCACGAACGTCCGGACCGTACTTGCTGACGAACTTTTGAACCTGCTCAGGCGTATCGCGGAGGTAGTCTACGCTGAGGAACACGGTTTGCAGACGGTTGACTTCCTTCGCCGTGTCAGCATTGCCCCCGTACTCTTTCCTGCATGTTTTCATGACCTCCTTCAGAAACGCCAGGTTGCTTGGGCAAATCTCTGCGCACTTGGAGAAGCCAAAGTACAGCAGAGACCAGTGGTCCTCAAAGACGTCCTTGTCAGTTACCAGTTTTCCCGTGCTCGCGTCGAGCAGCTCAAAGGGGCCGCCTAGCTGCTGCTTGGGTCGCATGGTCACGCTTTTGGCGCTCTGGAAATCAGGGGCCAGCTCAGGGGGCTCACGCGTGTCGTTCCATGTCATGAGTGCCACGGCAATGGGAAACACAGAGGCACCCATCACCATGCCCCAAAACTCAGCCTGCGAGCGCGGGTACCACTTGGGCTTCACCTTCCCTGTCTGCGCGCCACCCGCCGCCGACGATTCGAAGCGCGCCAGCCGTTGCGCACATTGCTGGCGCACCGCACTGTTGAAGATCGCACGTCGCATTGCTCCGTCGGCAAACTGTGCCTTTTTTTTTTTTACGCGATAGTGTGAATAGTCTAGTTGCTCCGAGCTGAGAGGAGTGGCCAAGCGCGCGTGTGAGAGAAAAAATATGTGTACACAGAGATCGATCTCAGCGCGACGTGGAAAAGGAGGTCAGTGGAAAAGGTGAGAAATGAGCGGGATAAATACGACAAAGGACGGCTAATCGTACTGCGTGAACCAAGAGAAACCGGTGCACTTCTTTCCGACGTTGTGTGTGTGTGTGTGTGTGTGTGTGTGTGTGTGTGTGTTTGCCGGTGCGGGTCTACAGACGGGGGCAGCATCAGTCCTTGAGACATCTTTTTTTGCGACCGATTCGAGGCCGTTGCAGGTTGGCTGTTGTTATTGCTTTTAGCTGTACGCAGTGTTCAAAGTAAAAAGGGCGAGGCACCGCGTGTCACTCGCACGACAGCTGATAGTGACCGGAAAGCGATTCGAGAGAGAGCGCCTCGTTCTCGCTGTGTGAAAAGACGACGGTCAGGAGGCTCTTTGTGGCGTGCTGTGGCGGTGACTGCGTGCTTTCGTCCACCAAAAGACAAAAACGAGCAGCCCAGCCGCGTGTCTCCTGCCCTTTGATCCACAGGGGAAGAGCCATGCACTTATCCTGCAACGCTTCCTCTGAGAGTGGGCTGTCCACGCGAATCTCAATGTCCCTTGGCTCTATGTGCGCATTCGCAAATCCGTACCCTAGTGCTTTCAGGACAGCCTCCTTCGTGGTCCAAAAAAACGCAAACGTGGCCGCCACGTCATCTCGGTTCAGCGTGAGGACGCTCCACTCTGATGCGGTGAATGCGGCTTTCCAAAAGTCCGGATTGTCACTAGGTGACAACAATACAATGTCCGCACCAACACGGCCACACGCACTGGTGGCGCAACAAACCCACTCGTTGGTGTGCGAAAGGCTGTGGGAAAAGGTCGGTGGCGCGTACCGATGGGTCAATGGCTGTCCAAAGTGGCTCCGCTCAAGGAGGATAAAGCGGATGTCACCTGATGGTGTTGCGGAGACCGCGGCGACGCTCTGGAGGAGCATGATCCGGGCCAGGAGCCAGGAGCGGCACATGGTGGCCAGCCTCGGCAAGAGGGGGCCGGTGCCCGCTTCGCCAAGCGCGTCCCTGGCGCGCCGCCCCACGTCGTCCCCGGGGGGAAGCCGCCCCAGCAGGCCCCCAAGCTCAGCGCCGCCCGAGCCGTTCCCCACCCTGGCCACCCGGGCAGAGACGTCTTTTGAGACAGCCATGGCTGCTCCGTTTTTTTTCTCTGTGTGTGTGTGTGTGTGCGTGCTGGCGATTGGAGGGGGGGNTCTGTTTCGTTTTTTTTGCGAGGATGTGGTGCAAAACAAACAAATAAACAAGCAAACAACAACAACAACAACAACAACAACAACAACAACAACAACAATAATATAAAGCAATGCAGGGGGGATCGATACGGGCAGTTTCAACTGCCGTTTTCTTTCTTTCCAGCGGTCAGTGCGGGGCGGCGTAGGTGATGGTCGGGTTGAGCAGCGGCAAGCCAAGTCGTTCCAGGCGCTTCTGCCACAGCCGCTCGAGCAGCGAGATGAACTGGAGCCCGACGAGGTGCGAGGGCAAGTTGGCTAGCAACTCGAGCTCGGAGTTCCTGACCACCTCGTCCACTGGGGCTGGGGCCTCTGTCTTGGCCGTGCTGCTTTTGTTCGAGAAGGCAACACCAGGCGGCTTGACGACGATTTCGCTGAACCCGAAGAACTGGAAAAGTTGATGGGCGTCGCCGGCCACGAAAAGTTGCAGGGCAGTGGGGTAGACGACCATGGAGGGAATGCCCTGGATGTACGGCGCGTCGTCGGCGCCGCGCGTGCTCAGCGCGACCGAGGGCAGGATGGAGGCAACCTCGGACAAGGCCACGCGGTCCTTAATGAACTCGCGGCCCTCCAGCAGCACCTCGTCCACCACGCGGGTCTCGACGCTGGAGCCCGTGCTGACGTCGTCCCAGTCTTGGTGCACCTCTGGCTCGACGACCGCGCTCTCGATCATGGCCACGCCGTCCGCGCAAAAGTACAGGCCGTAGTTGGTGGCGAAGAGCATGCCGCACTGGGGCTGACCCATCGACAACACAGCACACCGCGCGCTCATCATGACCGTGTGCGACTCCTCCGCGTTCATCTCCAGCTGCCGGGAGAAGTGGTGGGCAAAGCTAGCCTGGCGCTGTGCGACGACCTGGCTCTGCACGTAGCCCTTCACGCCGCCCCACGCGCGGGAGAGCCAGCCTCGGCTGCTCGCGGCCGCACGCGCTTGGTCCGCCTGGTCGAGCAGCACCATCTCAAACACGGTGTCGTTAACGGCGGGATACGGCGCCACGTCGTACACCAGCGTGGCCGCGCAGACGCACTTCAGCTTCTTGCCGTGCCTCAGAGACACCGTGTGGTCGTTTGAGCCACTCTGTGGTGAGTTGTGGGCTCGGCGGGGCATCAGAAACGGTGCTCTCCTTTTTTTTTTGTGAAAGTGGGCTGCTGCAGCAAAAACAAAAAAAAAAGTAAAAAAGAAGTGCCGGTACGGTAGCTTGTGGCGTGTTTGGGAGGAAGAAAAGGTGAGAGGGAGAAGGGAAAAGAGGGAGTGTGAGAACAAGGAGTCACACACACATGGATCTACTCTACGAGTGGGTTCAGTCACCACAACAGAGCGGCGGCATCCACGTCTGTCTGTCTGTCTGTCTGTATGTGTGTGTGTCGCACATGCAATTCTGCACGTTCCACAGGAGCCCTGCCCCTAAAGCAACAACAATGACAACAGTTTTTTTTCCGTGCGTGAATACAGACAGTGCTGGTAGTCGAGAGCCCACCAAACAAAGAAGTGAAACAAACAGTGAAAACAAAAAACAGACCAACAGGCTGCACTGAATGAATAAGTTTTGTTTTTTCCTTTTCCTTGCATTTTGCGACATGACGCAAGGCAGACGTCACACGTCCGTGAAAAACAAACGAAAAAGAGACAGAGGGGAAGAAAGAGAAAGAAAAGCAAGCAGAGTATGCTGCGTCAAGTGGAGGGTAACGCACTCAATATATGTATTTTTTTTACCTTTTTTTTCTCTTCTTGGCGGCTAGTGACTCAATGCACACCCGCAGACTCCATCGCCTCTGACAGAGAGTGGGCCGTAATGGTCGGAACGCCACCGGACGTGTTCTCCGCGGCCATCTCCAGAATAAGCATCAACTGCTTGATGGGCAGCGCCTGGCGCGGCTGGCGGAGGCACTCGGCCTTGCCGTTCGGCGTGGCAAAGTTGATGCCCATGCCGACGGCCAGCTGCGGCATGTCGCCCCACGGCACATTGGGCACCTGCAGCTTCACGGAGAAGCACGACACCAGCTCCAGGCTATCCATGATGTCGTACTGCGCCGTCGTCGCGACGACGAGCAGCTTCTTGCCCTCCGGAGGCGGGCGCTTCACCAGCACCAGCAGGGCCTGCAGCAGGTAGTTGCTGTACCGGCCGCCGAGCTGCGAGAAGTCGATCAGACGCTCCAGATCGTCGAGGATAATGCAGCTCGACGGAGACTTGTACGCATCCTCGAAGGCCTTGCGAATGATGTTGACCTTCTGCATCTCGCCGTAGCCGACCATCTCGTCGGTCGACACCACCTTCACGTACGGGAACTCCGCCGTCTCGGCCAGGTACGCGGCGACTGCGGACTTGCCCGCACCGGGCTCGCCGTGCACGAGCACAGCAAGAGAGTTGATGCGCTTGCCCTCGCCCTTGAGCTGCTCCACATAGCGGTGGCACGGGGCCTCCACCATGGACCACTGCTGGCCGTACGGGATGATGCCGCCGCGCTTGAGGTTGGCGCACTCCTCCTTGGCCTGGCCAAAGGCGGGCTGCACCTCGTCGATCGCACGCATAAAGTCGTCACGCGTGACGTTGAGCGTGTCGGGGTCCACCACATCACCGGGATGATCGAGGTCAATGTGGCGGTTGAAGGCGTTCGACGTGGCCGCACGCACGACGCCCTCGATTTCCGCACCCGAGTAGTTCTTCGTCAGCGACGCCAGCTCCTCGAGGTGCACGTCGCCGGCCATGATCTGGTTCTCGCGCATGCCGCGGGTGTGAATGCGAAAAATCTCCACGCGGCCGGGCTCGTCGGGCAGGCCAATCTCGACGTGCACCTCGAAGCGACCGGGGCGAAGAATGGCCTCGTCGATCAGATCCAGACGGTTCGTCATGCCAATGAGCAGCACATTGTTGAGCGAGCTGACACCGTCAATCTTGGACAGGAGCTGGTTCACCACGTTGTCGTTCACGCCCGTGGAGTCGCGCACCGCACCACGCTGCTTGCAGATGGCATCGAACTCGTCGAAGATGATCAGGTGCAGCTGGGAGCGGTCACCCTTGGCCGCCTGCTCTGCCTCGGCGTCGGCGAACAGCTTGCGAATGTTCTCCTCCGTGCCGCCCACGAACTTGTTGAACACCTCGGGCCCGTTGACAATCTTCGGCTCGTGGCAGTTGAGGATTTCGCCAATCTTACGGGCGATGAGCGTCTTGCCGGTGCCGGGAGGGCCGAAGAGGAGCACGCCCTTGACGTGCTTGAGGCCCAGCTTCTTCACGTACGACGCGGGGAACATGCGACTCGCAAACGCACGGCGGAAGACCTGGCCGAACTCCGCGCGCAGGCCGCCAATGCCGAGGTTCTCAAGGTCGAAGTTCTGCACCAGCTGCGGCTGCTGCGCATCCAGCTGCTTGTCGGACACGTTCGTCAGCGTAATCTCGCTCTTCTCCACCGTCAGCACCATCACGCCGGTGCCAGGCGCCATGTAGGCAAGGTCGGCGGGCGTCGCCTTGTCCGCACTGGGACCAGCGCCGAGAGCCTCGATCGTCGCGAGGAGGCGCAGACCGTTGTCCATCACCACCGCGAGCTGCTGGCCGCGGCGGAAGCACTGACCGCAGAAGGTGGCGCGGACAAACTCGGAGAACTCCTTGCAGTCGAGCGTGCCGCCCTTCTTGGAGGCAACAATGTGCTCAACGCGCATGCTCACCGTGGCGGCGTCGGGCTGGTTGGGAACCATCGGGTCGAGGCGGACGGTGTTGCCGGCGGTCGTCGAGACGTTGAGCACGCGGCGCTGAATGCTGTTCAGGCCGATCGTGCCTGGCTGGATCTTATCGTGAGGCTTGACGGCAAACGGGAAGCCGCTGATCATGACGATCCCGTCCGAACCGACGGCGACGCGGTAGTCGGCGGGGCTCAGAAAGACATTGTTGGTTTTGGTATCGTTGTCAGTCGGCACCGACGCAACAAGGTAAGGGCCAGACATGTTTTTTTTTTCGTTGTTTGTTGTTGCTCGCTGGATGCAGAGAGAGAAAGAGAGACGGGCGAAGGGAAAACGAAGAAGGGAGAGGGAATACAGTGGGCAAAAGCCTGTCAGGAGGTTAGCAACGAAAAAGGGGGAAAAAAAGAGGGCTGTAAAGTAAATACGATAAACGACGCTTGAATGCTGGCATGGCGTGAGGAGCGCAGATGGTGGGTGGGTGGGTAGGTAGGATGGAAGGGACGGGTGACTTGTGTGAGAAATGAAGGAGAGTGATTACGCGCACTGGCTCACGTGGGGAAAAAAAGTAGATGATCAAAGGATGAGCTTGTACAGCAGCCAGATCTGCTGATTTTTTACTGGTTTGTGCCCTGAAGGAAACCTGTCCGTAGACGGCGAACTGTGGAAATTTCTTTGTTTTGTTTTTAACTGTTGTGACTTTGTGCGAAAATCTGGAGTCTCGCACGCACGAAAGGCGCGCCGTTTTCACAGATTGGAACGAGGGAGTTGATACCGAGCCATTTCCTGGCAAGCACATAATCTCAC
>JASANQ010001170.1:27752-51120 GCA_030849645.1 Wallacemonas sp. Wsd | reverse complement strand
CTTTCTGCGCCTCGTGAGGTGATGTTCGAAGGCTGCGCGCATCTCTGTCTCTGTCAGGGGTGTGCCCGCACGGTAGTCAGACAGTCGAACGCTCGCGGTCAGAATGAAGATACGGCTCCGTGCCCCATGTGCCGCCAGAAGAGTGTTCTGCGCCGCGTCTACTGCTAGCAGAATTCCACTCAACCACACACACAAGCAAACAATGGAAAAAGAAAACGGAAAAAAGAAAAGAGAAAAAGAGGAAGAGGCTGAGGGCTATCGTCTCTGTCGATGTGTGCCGGTGTCTAGCAGTGTGGGCATTATAACGGACCTTCCTCTTTTATTTTTTGCTTGATTTACTTTTGTGTGTGTGTGTTTTCATTCGTTTCTTTCTTCTCATATGTCCTTGGTTTATTCTTGTTTCTCCTTCTTCGTCGGTCTTGGCCTTGTGCCGCACGTACTCCGAGCAGTCAGTCTGTTCACGCCAGTCACTCCTCTCGACAAGGAAAGGAAAAATGAAACAAGCACCTCAAACTATCTCGCGTTCCCATGGTGCTTTCAGTGACCAGATGCGCGTCACGTTGCTGTCGTTTGCACGGCTCTGATTGTAGAGAGAAGAACGGTATATTTTCACTGCACATGCTGCTCACGACAAGTGTACCACCAGATAGCGCAACGATCTTCAGCTCTCTCTCTCTCTCACACACAAATTCAATCTGTTTGGTGGCCTTCACTGTGTATAGATGCAAACGCAATTGTAAGGTTTCGCAACCACGACTTGCACTTTTTTTTTGCAGTCACCGATACGCACTCTCTCTCTTTTTTTCTTTTTTGTTTTGCTTCAAATACCTCCTCTTCGACTCGTTTGCCCGTGTCGTTGATGCCTCCCAAGAGCCGTGAGGAAGAGGAAGAAGAGCGCGGTGGGGTTGGCTTCGGCCTCATGGGCGGCCTGTTGGTCGGCGCGGTGGTGGCTGCTGTGGCCTTCTTTGCCGGCAGCGCACTCAGCAGCCAGCCCAAAGAGGAAGAGGCCTACGTGGTCACCGCGGAGACCAAGGCCCGCATGGCACGCAAGTCAGCCGATGAGAATGGAGGTGCGTCTCACGCGTCTGGAGAAACGGATGTCCCCGAAGGTAGTGCCTGCGTGTACTGTCTCTCTGCGCCGCGTGAGATGATGTTCAACGCCTGCGGGCATGTCTGCCTGTGCGAGCAGTGCGCCTATACAGCAGCGGGGGGCTCCCAGACTCGTGTGGGGAGTGCGCTTGTTTTTCAGTGTCCTCTGTGTCGTCAAATGAGTTCTCTGCGCCGCGTCTATTGTTAGTGAAATGCAATCCTTTACAGCAGTCGAAAAAATAGGGAAGTGGCGCGGGGAGGACTACTGCGACGCATTCTGTCGATGTGTCTTCACGTGTGGACTTTTCTTTTTCTTTTTCTTCTCTTCTCCTTGCTTGTGCGGTTTCTGTTGACCGCTTCTTTTGATTCCTGCATACTCATTTTTTCCCCTCTCTTGTCTTTGTTCAATAAGTGTTCCCTTGGACTGGATGTTGTGTGGGGCACACGCGTCAGTCAGGGAGAAAAGAAGCAATCATATGAACGCGAGTCTCCGTCATCACTACGCGTAGGCGTTGCCAATGCTGTCGTCATGCAAGACGCAAACTTGAGCACGACGCGTTTGCACGTATGCCTACAAGGAATGTGCATCTTTGATTCTTCCTTTCTTTTTGTTTTTGTTTACTTTGTTTTCTTCCTTTTTTTTTTTTCTTTTTGCGTGATTTACTTTTGTGTGTGTTTTCATTCTTTTTTTTTTTCTTCTTCTTCTTCGTCGGTCTTTGCCTTGTGCCGCACGTACTCCGAGCAGTCAGTCTGTTCACGCCAGTCACTCCTCTCGACAAGGAAAGGAAAAATGAAACAAGCACTTTAAACTATCTCGCGTTCCCATGGTGCTTTCAGTGACCAGGTGCGCGTCACGTCGTCTTCGCTGTCGTTTGCACGGCTCTGATTGTAGAGAGAAGAATGGTATATTTTCACTGCACATGCTGCCCACGACAAGTGTGCCACCAGATAGCGCAGCCATTTTTCATCCTCCTCATATGTCCTTTTATCTCTCCCCTCTCCCCCTCCCCCTCCCCCTCCGCATGTTTTCATTTTCTTGCTTGTTCGTCACGCCCCTTATCAAGTCAATCAAAGCCTTAATTCATCATCATCTTCATCTCAATAATCACTCTCTTTTTTCTTTCTTCCTTTTTCCCTGTAGCAACTGACGCATACACAACAACACCCCCTCTTTACCGTCCCTCATCATGTCCACAGTTGTCAGCCACACCCTCGGTTTCCCTCGCATGGGCGTTCAGCGTGAGCTGAAGAAGTCCCTCGAGGCCTACTGGAACGGCAAGGCCACCGAGGCTGAGCTGCGCGCCACCGGTGCGGAGCTCCGCAAGCGCCACTGGGAGCAGCAGGCGTCCCGCGGCGTCGATCTGATCCCCGTCGGTGACTTTGCCTGGTACGACCAGGTGCTCACGACGAGCCTCATGCTCGGCAACGTGGCCGCCCGCCACCAGGGCAGCCCCGCTGACCCCGTCACCCTCGACACGCTCTTCCGCGTGGGTCGCGGTCGTGCGCCGAGCGGTGCCCCTGCCGCCGCCGCCGAGATGACCAAGTGGTTCAACACCAACTACCACTACATGGTCCCCGAGTTCACCTCCGCGTCGCAGGAGTTCAAGCTCACCTGGCAGCAGCTCTTCGAGGAGCTCGATGAGGCCCTCGCCACCTACGAGGCCCGCCGCATCAAGCCTGTCCTTCTGGGTCCCGTCTCGTACGTGTTCCTCGGCAAGGTCAAGTCCGACGAAAAGTTCGACCGCAAGGCGCTCCTCCCCAGCCTCGTGAAGGTGTACGCCGAGATCCTGAAGCTGCTCGCCGCCAAGGGCATCGAGTGGGTCCAGATTGATGAGCCGGCGCTCGTGCTGGAGCTCGACGACTCGTGGAGCAAGGCCTACGAGGAGACCTACGCCGAGCTGCACAAGCTCGCCGCCGGTGCCCCGAAGCTGCTGCTGACCACCTACTTCGACTCCATCCGCCACCACCTGCCCCTCATCGCCCGCCTCCCCGTGGACGGTCTCCACGTTGATGTGGCCACCGGTGATGACAAGATCGCCGACGTCGCCAAGGCCATCCCCGCCTCCTGGGTGCTGTCCGCCGGTGTGGTCAATGGCCGCAACATTTGGAAGTCGGACCTCAAGTCCATCTACGACTCCCTCAAGGACATCGCTGCCAGCGGCCGCACCCTCTGGGTCGGCTCCTCCTGCTCCCTCCTCCACAGCCCCGTCGATCTCGACTGCGAGACCGCCATGGACGCGGAGATCAAGGGCTGGCTCGCCTTTGCCCTGCAGAAGTGCGACGAGCTCACGCTGCTCGCCAAGGCCCTCAACGGCAAGTCCGAGGCCGAGGTGACCGCCTACAGCGCCCCCGTGGTGGCCCGTCAGCACAGCAACCGCGTCGTGCGCGAGGACGTGCGCGCGCGTGTGGCCAAGCTCAGCGACGCCGACGCCAAGCGCGCGCACCCGTTCACGGAGCGCTGCAAGGTCCAGCACGACCACCTCAAGCTCCCTCTGTGGCCCACCACCACGATCGGCAGCTTCCCCCAGACGAGCGAGATCCGCACGCAGCGCATGGACTTCAAGAAGGGTCGCAGCGATGCCGAGACGTACAAGGCGCAGCTTAAGCAGCACATTGAGTACGCGATCCGCGAGCAGGAGAAGATGGACCTCGATGTGCTCGTGCACGGCGAGGCCGAGCGCAACGACATGGTCGAGTACTTTGGCGAGCTCATGGAGGGCTTCGTCTTCACCCTCAACGGCTGGGTGCAGAGCTACGGCTCCCGCTGCGTCAAGCCCCCGATCATCTACGGCGATGTGCGCCGCCCGCAGGCGATGACCGTCGAGTGGTCCAGCTACGCGCAGTCGCTGACCCCCCGCCCTGTGAAGGGCATGCTGACTGGCCCCGTCACGATCCTGTGCTGGTCCTTCCCCCGTGAGGACATCACCCGCGAGGCCGTCGCTCAGCAGCTCGCCCTTGCTCTCCGCGATGAGGTCGCGGACCTCGAGGCCGGCGGCATCAGCGTCATCCAGATTGATGAGCCCGCTCTCCGTGAGGGCCTGCCCCTGCAGCGCCACAAGTGGGAGGCCTACCTTGACTGGGCCGCCAAGTCCTTCCGTATCGCCGCGTCCGTGGCCAAGTCGGAGACGCAGATCCACACGCACATGTGCTACGCCGAGGTCAACGACATTATCAAGACCATCGCCGCCATGGATGCGGATGTGATCTCCCTGGAGGCGTCCCGCTCCGACATGGAGCTGCTCGAGGCCTTCAAGAGCTTCGCCTACCCCAACGAGGTTGGTCCGGGTGTGTACGACATTCACAGCCCCAACATTCCGGAGGTGGAGAAGATGGTGGAGCTGCTGCTCATGGCCTCCAAGCACGTGCCTGTGCGTCAGCTGTGGGTGAACCCCGACTGCGGTCTTAAGACCCGCACCTGGGATGAGTCCCGCGCTGCGCTGATCAACATGGTTGCCGCCGCCAAGCGCCTCCGTGCCGAGAAGACTGCCTAAGAATGGCAAAAAAAACAAAAAGAAAGGGAAACATCAACAGAGCACGAATGAAAAGAAGAGAAGAGAACCCCAAAAAAAAAGGGCAGAACAAAACGAAAAGAAGGCAGACGACATGGAGGGCATTCCTGAGCCTCGGTTCGGTGTCCGTAGAATTTGGTTCACTTGACGCGTGCATTTTTTTTTCTTTTTCCTTTCTCTGTTTCCTTCTCCTTCTCCTTCTCTACTTCTTTAGTTGTTGTTGTTTTCAGAAATGGTTTTTGAGTGAATCTGCTCACGCGCGCGTCGCGGTAATCTCGTGTGTCGCGGGGCATTTCTTTCCTCACCGTTTTCGAATAACTCCTTTTCTTGTTCTTTCCCCTTCTTTCTAGCTTCCGTATTTTACGCTACTTTTTTTTTCCTTTGTTTTTCTTCTGTTGGCAGAAAGGCTGTTGGCACTGTCTACAGAACATAAACCCAACCAATCAAGCCAAGCTCCTCCTCCTCGCCCTCCTTTTCTTTTTTTTCTTCTTCTTTTCCATAACTCGTTGATTATTGTTTAGCTTTCTTTCGTTTCACATTGTCCCAAACGCCATTGATTGGCCTTCGAGGAAAAAAAAAGACCAAAAAAAAAAGACGTGTCGTCATCACACGTATGCACTGAGCTCATATGCTGATCGCAAAGCTTCACAAAAATTTTGCAACAACGAAATCGGGTAGACGCGCGTCACTTGTTGCTTGAGCACAAAAAAAAAATCCCTCGCTGGAAAGAAAACTGTTGTGGCTCGACAATGCCCACGTTTTCCCCATTTTGGTTGTTTTTCTGTGGGAGCACCGTGCACATGGTGGGATGCAGGCACGCCCGTTCTCGCGTGGTGATCGTGCCTTGATCATTCTCAGTCTCATCTTTGTCCGGTGCACAGTGTACGCATTCGCGTAGTTTGGCGACTCTCCGTTCATCTCACCATCTTCCTCTTCCTCTTCGATATGCATTCATTCCTTTGTTCTCTATTTTTGTGTTGTTGTTTTTTGTTTCTCTGCTCCCTTTCCAGTGTGTGTGGTGACGCAAGCCGTGCATGACTAGCAACTTTATCGCGCCGAACCCGAAAAGAACGTTACAGACAATACCAACAAGAAGGAAGTTTCTGTGAGAGACTAGATACACCCATACACTAACGCATACAGACGAAATGACAGTCCTGCCGGACGTGAGCACACCCAGGTCTCACCTGGTACTTTTGCTGAGCTACACGGCAGGTCCCCCCGCCCTTGCGATGAGTGCGGTCAGCCCCTTTGCGCGTGTTGCCGTAGAGACCTGCACCCTCGCTGGCTTTGTCGCCCCTGGTCTTCAGCTTCAGTGCGTCGTTCGCCGCGACCGCCGCGTTGCCGCCGATCCAACCGAGTGCTCCTCTTCGTCATCGAGCGAGGACGATGAGGACGAAGACAACCACCACAACATAAACGATGAGGCTGGTGTCGTGCACAGACGCCGTGTGCGAAAGACACGACGAACCGGTCAGGTCTCGCCAAGCGCAGCGGGGGCCTACATGTTCGCCTGGTCATACCTGCGTCGGCAGGCCTCCTGTCCGCGCGGTGTGCACGCCGGAGGTCTGGCGGCGCCACCTACACTGACGCTCGTGCCGGGCCTGCTCGGCCGTGAAGGGTCTCCGGGCGAGGGGGTGGTCAGTCGGCGGCTGCCGCACGCGCAAGTCATTCACGCACATCTCGAATGGCATCACACCGCTGCGGAGGCGCGCACTGGGCTCTACAGCGTGAATGGTCGCCTGCCGCCGGTCTCTTCTTCCTTCTCCACGTCGCAGTCATGGCGGAGGGCGTCGGCGTCGTCGCTGAGACTGTTCGACGGCGCAGAGGACGGGCTGGTGGATGGCAACGAGGCCGCAGCAGGTGTGCCCCTTCGTGTGATGTACTTGTCCGCGTCTACGGAGAGACCCGAGGCGATTGGCGACGCGCTTCTCGCGGCACTGTGGTGGCTGGCCCGACCACTGCTCGCCTCCTCCTCCTCACCGTCGTCATCGGCATCGGCATCGTCGTCCACCGATCGTGCCGCCGACATACAGACGAGCACGATTCTGCCGCTTGTCGTGCTCATCGAGTCGGACGACAACCACCTCGCAGAGACGATGCCAAGCCGTCGACAAGGCGAAACCGTGATTCCGCTCTCCGAACACGCCCCTCCTCCTTCGCCACAGCACCAACACAACCACACCCAAGGTGACATGGCGATGGCGTCGCCGCTCGGAGCCTTGTTGTTTCCGGTCAGCACCACTGTAGTGGACTATGAGGAGGAGGAGGAGAAGGAGGAGGAGAAGGAGGCCACGCTCCTGCCTGTGCGTGCCCCGTGCTGCCCCCACAGTCCACCGTGCGCGCAACTTCTGGGGAGCCTGCGCGCGTCTCTCCGCTCCACCTCGACATCGCCAAAGCCAGACACGAAAGACGAAGCGCGCGCGTGCGACGGGCTCTGTCGGTTTCGGCGTGTCGTGCGCGTGGCGGCGTGTGACTTCACCAAGACCCCGCCCTCGTTGGCTCTGGCGCTGCTCACCGCCCTCACACATTTTACACACGTCGCGTCGTCATCTCTGTCGTCGTCGTCGACGTCGCGCGTGGGGCGTCGGCATGGGCAGCCGGACTCGACTGCACGCCGTCTTTCACCGTTTGCCGTGGAGGAGCTGCGTCTGCGCGCCACACGCGGTGCAGCGTGGTTGATGACGGCAGCCTCGGCGCCAAGGCTAGTCACTCCCGGTGCCGGGGGTGTTCTGTCGCTGTCTGGTGGGTGGGGCCCGACGGTGCTGTCGCATCTGCGTGTGCTCGACGTCAGCCACTGTGTCGGCGTGACGACACTCAGCTGGTTGGCGCACAGTGTGGGCGCGACGACGAATGAGAAGGGGCGCGCCGGCGGTGTCAAGATTGCTGCTGCCCCTTGCCTGCAGGTGCTGGATGTGTCCTTCTGCGAGTCGATCACCGACCTGAGCCCCCTTGCCTGCATGCCCGATTTGCGCATCTTGCGGGCCTCCCGACTACCGGGGCTGGCGAGTCTCTCGTGGCTGTTGGACAGTGCCACGGCGGTCGCGGAAGCGGCGCGAATGAGTGCGGGAGGGGGTGGTGGGGGTGGGGGTCTGTCGTCCGCTGGGCACGCACTCGGGGGCGGCCTCGCGCTGGAGGAGCTCGTGCTCACCGACTGCGGCCTGCTCGTGGACCTGTACCCGATTGGCGTTCTCCGCCGCCTCCGACGCCTTGCACTGGGGACGGCCTTCGATGTCTCGCCGGCGCAGATTTTGCCGGAAGACAGCCTAGACGCGCCGCCCCATGAACGGCTTCTGCACGGTGGTGGGGGTGAGGACACGACCAGCTCGGCCTGGGCGCGTGACTTCCGGCCCCTTCCAAGGCCCGTGGACGCGGCGTCGATTGCGTCCCTGTCGTGTGAAGAAGACGATCTCTCATGGATCCAGCACTGCGGGGCTCTCGTGACACTTAGTCTGCGTCGGCGCGCGCACCTGCGCTACGTCGGTGCAATTGCCACGCTCGCCGAGCTGGAGGTGCTCGATCTGACCAACTGCGCCTACGTGCGACGTCTCGCGTGGCTGGCGGCATGCACGCGGCTCACCACGGTGAAGTTGTCCGGCTGCGTGCGCATCACCGACTGGGGCGCCTTGCACGATCTGCCTCTGCTCGACTCCGTCGGCCTCGGCAGCGGCGGGCACGTGGCACGCGAGGAGGCCACGCGGGCCCAGCGCAGCGCCGACGCCGCCCAGCGCGGACGGTCGACGTCTCCGTCAGCGCGAGAGAGCCGGGCGACGCCCACCGCACGCATTGAGAGCCCAACGCATCGGCTCGCGTGGATTTCCCGCATGACGCGTGCGCGCCAGCTTCGGACGGTGAGCCTCGACTACTTGGAAGAAGGTTTGGGGAACCTGGCGGTCGATCAGGCGCTGCGACGACTGACGGGGCTGCGCACGCTGGACTTGCGTAGCTGCGCGCAGGTGCAAACGCTGACCTGGGCCTTCCAGCTGCCGCACCTGCGCGAGCTGGTGCTCTTCGACTGCACGGGCATTCGCGACCTCAGCGCACTCGGCGGCCTCGCCGGTCTTGAGCGGCTGTTTCTCTCCGACACCGCCACGGTGCGCTCGATGCTGTGGGTCAGCGAGTGCCACCGATTGCGCGAGGCCTACTTGGTGAACGCGACGGCGCTGGAGGACATGCGGTCCTTTGCGTTGCTGCCGCACCTGCAGACGCTGGCCCTCACACACAGCGCCGTGGAGGACTTGAGCTGGCTCCTGCTGCCGCCCTCGACCGCGCCGTCGCCGTACTTTCCGTCTTTGCTGGACCTCGATCTCTCCTACACGGCGCAGCTCAAGGATGCGCAGCCGCTCGGTGTGATTCATTCGCTGCGTCGGCTGCGGCTGGTCTGCTGCACCGCACTGCTGACCTTGGGCCCGACGCTGCCCCTCGCCCAGAGGCCCTCGTTGCCGTCCCTATCATCATCATCATCATCACCATCGTCGTCGCGCACGATGCCAGCCCATTCTTCCGGTGACGCTCGGTTCCCACCCACATCGCGTCGGCAACGGGCACGCGCGTGGTTTAGCGCGGTGCACGCGCTCTGGCCGTCGGCGTTCGCCCAACCGCGGTCCTCTGCCGCCCCCGTTCACACGGCCGCGTTGAAAGCCTCGGCGACCACGCCGGTGGCGGCGGTGGGGCTCGGCGGCTGCCTCGCGTTGGAGGACCTTGATGTCGCGCGCTGCCGCCTGTTGAGCGATCTGAGCCCTGTGGCCCGCCTCCCGCAGCTGCGCCGGCTCTGCGCTGACCACACCGGTGTCAAGAGCCTGCACTGGCTGCCGCTGTGCACGACGCTCACGCACCTGATCCTGACAGGGACCCCGCTCATGACACGTGGTCGTGCGCTGGCGGGTCCGCAGATTAGCATTGTGGACCCGCTCAGCCCCGGTTTTCTTCTGCGCCATGAACTGGTGCCAGCGAGCAGTGGGGCCGAGGACGCGAAGGCGTCGGACGCCTTCATCGCGGCGCTCGTGCCGCCCGATCTGACGTGGTGGAATGGGGTGTCACTGCGCCAGCTGTGAGGACTCACTTATGTCTTGTTCTGGTTGTTTGTTTGTTACATCACTTCTCCTCGCTTTTTTTTTTTTGCCTCTCATCTTTCTGCCTTGTTCTTATCGTTTTTGTGGGCGCGGTGTTTGCCTTGTCGATTTCTCGGTTTGTCTGGTGCATTCTGGGCAGAGACCAGCAAAAAAAAAAAGTTTGAACATGTGCGCGTGTGCTGGTGTGGGGGTGTGTGAGCCTTTCGCCGCCATCTTGTTTCCTGCTTCACGAACAAGCCAGGAGCAGCACGTACACCGCATTTCCTCCTCTCTTTTCATCTTTTCACATCACTCGACTGTCATCCTCTCTCATTTATCTCCTGCCAGTGGTTCGTTTTCTTGTGAAGAAGTCTGCGTATATATATATATATATATATTGTTTTCTTGTCGTTCCTTGTAGGTGCATATCCTCTCGGTTTGTCCGCTAGGTCGTTCCCCCATCTTCACAGTTTGATTTGTTTGTTGTTGTGGTTTTTGTGGTTGCCGTTATCTTCCTCCTTTTTTTTTTTCGCAGAAGCACACTTTTTCTCTCTCTCTCTTTTTCGTACGCGTCTCCACGTGAATCCGCATGTTTGGTATGATGGGTGGTGCTGGTGCCGGCGCCGCCGCCGTGTCTGCTACACCGGCCTCGACAGCCTCTGGTGCCGATGCCTCCGCGTCAGCCGCGACCGGGGCGGGAAGTCCGATTGAACTCGCCACCCTGTTGCCGGCCGGTTGGGAAAGCAGCGATCATTTTTTGGTGAAGACCGCGGGCACACTGCTGAGCAATCCGTACTTTAGCGCGGGTGCGGGTCTGTGGGTGCTGACGGTGGGCGGCAAGTTCGGCAACCAGGCGATGACGCTGATGCAAACCTTGTTCCGCCGTCGGTTCGTGGTCTCGATGGAGATTGTGAGCACGGACAGCGCCTACGACTGGATGATCCGCTGGCTGGCCTCGCAGTCTGCCTTTCACACCCAGCAGACCACGGTGCAGACAAAGGTCAACTACTCGAACAATGATCAGAAAAAGACCAACACATTCTTCGCGCCGTGCCCTGGCGTGCAGCACTACTTTTTTTACGAGGGCCGGCCTCTCAAGCTGCTGCGCAAGCGCACAGAGAACGCCCGCAGCTACGAGGGGGATGTCTTTGAAACCCTTCAGTTCAGCACGTACGGCCTGAGCACGAAACCGCTCGAGCGCATCATGGAGGCCGCCAAGGCGATGGAGATGGAGTCGGAGAACACCAAGACGGTGATCTACATCAACGGCGGCGGCCGCTGGACTCGCCAGAGCGACCCGCGTCGCCGTCGCCCGCTCGCGTCCGTCATCTTTCCCGAGGGTATCGCCGAGGAGCTCCTCAAGGACGTGCGTCTGTTTCTCTCGTCGAGCGACTTCTACCAGAACCTGGGTGTACCATACCGGCGTGGCTATCTTCTGCACGGCCCACCTGGGTGTGGAAAGACGAGCTTCGTCATGGCTGTTGCCGGTGAGCTTGGCATTCCCATTTGCCTGCTGAGCCTGTCCACGCGTGGTCTGACCGATGAGAACCTCATGTCGCTGCTCAACAACGCCCAGCAGAACTCCATTGTGCTGATGGAGGATGTGGACCGCGCCTTCACCAATGAGAGCAGTGTGACCATGAGCGGTGTGCTCAACGCGCTGGACGGCGTCGGTGCTCAGGAGGGCCGCCTCGTGTTCATGACAACCAACCATGTCGAGAAGCTGGACGCCGCGTTGATTCGACCGGGGCGGGCGGACGTGAAGGTCGAAATTGGCCTCATGAGCGAACTCCAAGTCACGCGCATGTTCGAAAAGTTCTTCCCAGAGGCGCCCATTTCGCTGCAGAAGGCGTTCGCGGCGAAGATTCCGGCCAACACGATGAGTTGCGCGTCTCTGCAGTCGCACCTGTTTTTTCACCGCGATAGCCCTCAGCAGGCTCTGGACGCCTTGGATGATTTTGTGGCCGGCACTCAGCAGTTCGAGGCGCTGGTGCAGGAGAAGCGGGAAAAAGAGATGGAGACCATTGCGCGCATGCAACGCCCTCCGATCTTGAATCTGTAAGCGCCACACAGAGCCACACACAAACAAAAAAAAACGAAAAGCGAGCAAGGAAGTGAGCTTGCTGTCACGTAAGACGTACCTGCACTATCACACGGTGGTGTTGCTGCTTTTTGTTCTCTCATTTTTTATTACTAAAAAAAACTACTTGCGTGAAGAAAAAAAATGTAGTTCCGTTGGTAACAGAAAATCTATGGTATGGATAAGTCAATAAAAAAATGAAGGTGAGGGAGATATGTAGGGAAGGACATATGCACGGCATACGCACATCCCCAACCTCTCGTACACGGCAGCATTTTATTTCTCTTTCGTCAACTGGCGTGACTGTACTCTTGCACGTGTTGCGTTCGTGCAGCGACGACTCGACAAGGACGTATGCAGACCGCAAAGGCACTCTTTCCGTATTCCTTCACATATTATCCCTCTTTTCCATTCTTTCCCCCTCCCCAAAACGGGGCACAGAGTTTTTTTCCGAAAAAAAAACAAAAAAAAAACATCAATCGAGAATCATGCCGTCTGGAAACGGTTGCCGCGCCAACCAGCGCCGTGCACGAGAGATGCAGAAGGCTCAGAGCAAGGGCTCGAAGCACACACCCGAGGACATGAAGAAGCATGAAGAGAGCAAGAACGCTGTTCAGTGCATGGTCTGTATGCAGGGCTTTCCTCGTACAGTGCGCCGCCCGGAGCTCGAGCAGCACTACGAGAAGCACGCCAAGACCGGCAAGACTTTCGCGGAGGTATTTCCCGCGTTCACAGAATAAGGTGTCTGCAATTTTGTGAGCGAAGAAGAAAGTGCGCACGGTGCTCTCTTCTTTTTTTTTTCCTCCCACACACATTCTGGTATTCTTCGTTGACGCGCTTCTCGAACGCAAGTAACGGTTTAATAAAGAGAATGAAATACGGAAAGAAAAGATGGAGGTCATCGAAAAAAAAAAACACAAAAAGCATAGTGCGAACTTTGATGGGCCGCGCAGCGCAGGACAGGATAAGAAGTGGGGAACAAAATAGCATAAGAACGAGCCAGTTTCTCAGGACCTCGTCATATTCGTCATCTTCTTAGCATGGCACACTTGTTCGAAGATTGTTTTTTCTTTGCGCGTGCTCTCTGTGCGTGATTACGCTAGTTCGCGTGTTTCAATGCCTCTCATCTTCTCCTTCACGTTAGGACTCTGGTCCATGTGTTTTATGTCTCAGATCTTTCCCGACAGGAACGAAAAAAAAGAGTAGAATAATCAACCGTACTCCGCTGCTGTGCGTATGTGAGTGTGTGTGTGTTGGCAGCCATGAAGATTTTTTCTTTGGCACTGTGCATGGTTCCCCTCACACCAATATCGTGTGCTTTTGTGACCGCCGCGTCCTCGGTGTCTGACTTGCGCGCGAGGGAGAGAGAGAGAGAGAGAGAGAGGCTGGTGAGCGGGATTGATCGTTCTCATCTGCAGCCTTGTCATTCAGTGATGGCTCTCCGACACCCTCCAGAACCAGCCAAGGTAGTAGCTGAAAGCCGTGGTTTGGACACCCAAAATAAGATGCTTCACATTCATGCTTCTCTCTATCTACATCTATCTCTGACCTTTTTTTTTCTCGAAGTGCACCTTCGCACGTTATATCATCAGCCTCCGTGCTTTCTCTTCTTTTTCTCAGGTTCACGGTGACGCCTTGTCAGAGACGTGAAAACACTTGTACAAAAAAAATGGCTTCCTTTATTGTTTTGCTTCTCACGCTGGTGGTGATCACCGTCATGACTGTTCTGCAGTTTGTGCCCCTGGTCGTGGTCATGGACCGCGATGGGTCACCGTGCCTACCTGCACGATCCACGGGCCTGGCGACACACGAGACTACAGAGTCGGTGCCTGTACAAACCGACTGCCAAACCCACCGCCTCATTACCATGTGGGGTCGGCGCTACAGCACCGCGGAAGTGACGTACTGGGATGACGCGGCGGAGCCCAAGACGGAGATCACCTCTCTCTGTGTGCTCGCCGCGGCGGTGCTGCTGTTCATTGCCATGTGCGTGATGCCCACGCACGGTTCTCGCCCAGACGCGGCGGCAGCTTCCGTGAAGGCGATGTGCACCGCGAAGGCACCGGTCGACGAGGTGGCCAAAGACGACGTGGGCCTCACACTAGCCGTGCAAGTGGATGAGGCCGTCAGCACGACGTCCAACGCGTCCAGTGCTCATGGTTGTTGGGACAAGCTTGTCGTGGTGCTCGCCGCGATGATGCTGGGCCTCGGTCTGTGGTGCTTGGCCACGTTTCACGAGAAGTGGCACACCACCTATGGCGATCGCTTCCAGCAGGGCTACTACCTGCTGCTCCTTGTGGCCCTTCCTGCCATGGTTCTGATCTGTGGAATGCTGATGTACTCCAGCTTTGCGCGTGTCTGGCATGCTCTTCGTCAGACAAGCGCAGTGCGAGTGGCACCGGTGGAAGCGTAATGGAATAACTCTCTCTTTCGTTCTGTGTTTTTTCTTTTCTTTGTTTCATGCTCCCGAACGTGGACACACGCCCATGGTCAACCATCTTGCAGGCTTCCTTTTTTTTCTTTTTCGACAGCCGTAAACAAGAGTTGTGCTCCATCTCCTAATTGTGCTTTGTCGCACTGATATCTACCTTTTTATTTTCTTTTTTTCATGCTCAACAGTGCAGTCAACGGCTTCTCGGTTTTCACGTCTCGGCAGGTTGGATAACGACGGATGTATTCCCCTGCAGCGTGCAAAGAAGTCCGTGTCTTCGCCTGTCTTCTCTTGCTCTCTCTCTCTCTCTCTTTTCCACGGAACACTTCTCCTGCGGAACACAACAACAACAACAACAACGACACGCCCGATGCACGCACAGTCGGAATCAAGGCCACCGATGGAGGTGGCCGCAAAAAAATCAGTGTGCGTACACTGGATGCAGCAAGGCATGTCACCCAGTGTGAGTGTCTGCGCGTCTGTTTTCTTTTGTGTTTCGCGCACGCGGCACTCCGCGCCGCTCACTCCGCATCTTCCAGAGCCTATTCCATCCTCAATGCACACACACAACACCGCCATCACCACCTTCCCGCCTCCCATCTCTGTCTCCCATGCTTCAACAGCTGTTTCACCCGGGATACTAGTGCATACTGCGTGTGTCTGTGTGTGACCGTGCGCAGTCGGGCAAAAAATTCATCTCAAAACAGCAGCCAGGACAGGTATCATTGTTGTTGTTGTTGTTGTTGACGAAGCTCGTGGTGGCGTCTGTCAGTCCATCTGCCTCCTCCCGCCCTTGGACAGTCCGTATCGCGACTATTTCCCCAACTCTCACTCCATCACACGCCTGCGCGTCGAACTGCAATGGCAGAGCACGTGGTGGAAGCGAGCGAGTCGCCCCGCGAACTTTTCAGCACGGCTCACAAAATTTGGGGGTGGGCGCCGCTCTACGGCCTGACCCTGGCCCTCCTCGTGGCCGCCACTGTGCTCGCGTGCGTCTCCATCTTCACTCTGCACGCCACGCCCGAGATCATCCTCAGTGCGCAGAACAACGCGCTCGACCTCCAGAGTTTCCTGGCCACGTACGAGCACTTGTTCACCGCCGACGAATACCAACTGGCTCGCAATCAACCTTGCCAACTGCTCTTGAACAAGGGCTGTGACATGCTCTTCCCAAGCCCTGCCGCAGCGTCTGACATGGCCAACGTGCTGACGTCGAGCATCACGTCTGCTCTCACCGGCGAAGGCACTCTGGACGCGGCCATGCTTGCCCAGGCGGGCCCCTACACGGCGACCTCGTGCGCGTGGCTGCCAGGCATCACGCCAGGCACGGTCATCACCGGTACCGATCGCTTTCCCACGCGCGTGTTGGGGCTGACCCTCTCTGCCACCACACTGCCGGAGATGGTCTCGTGGCAGATGGAGGTGGGCTGCCATACCGACCTCGCCCAGTCGTGGACAATCCGACAGGAGGACCAAGTTTCTGAAGGTGCGCGCACGTACAAGACGCACCTCGCCACGTACGCCACCGTGCATTATCGCTATCGTGCCGGCACCGACGTGGTGCAGCTGGTGCGGCCGGACACGCCGTCCCAAACGCGCTCGGACATCACCGGCGAAGCCAGCCAACCCGTCGCGTACTACGCCCTATCGCGCTACGTCGGCTTTCACATTGTCGCGGCCGTTCCGTTTTTGGTGGCGACAGGCATGTTCACCTTCTTCTTTGGCAAGGCCGCACGTCGGTATCAACGCGGTCGCCGCGAGCTCGCCGCGCTGCAGAGTCTCGTAGAGGGGCAGCAGGAGCGTGTGGTGGGTCACATTCGCGCGCCGCTGGGTGCCCAGGTGCCACGCGCACGCGTTCGTGGTGTGTATGAAGCAGACGTCTCACCGTCCAACGGCAAGACCGAAGACCAGATCGCCGAGGACGGCACGACGTGGTGTGCACGCCGCGGCTCTCAGGGCGAGGAGGAGGAGGAGGTGGAGTTCCCCTATGGCCGCGGCACGTACCAGACGGCTGAGTCTGGCCAGTCCGGGGTGTTGGATGGCGGGGAGGGGCAGGCCGGTGCTGCGCACGCGCGCGAGGACCTCTCCGACGCCCCCCACTACGGAGACCAAGGTGTGGCGGACCAGGCGTCACAGCAAACGGCGAGGACGACATCCTCGAGCAGGGCCCCTGAGGCGATTTCGTCGTCGACGTCGGTGGTGGTGGTGGTAGCAGAGGCAGAGGCAGAGGCACCGCATTCTGTGGGCGTGCCCCTGGCAAGCAGCTCCCCTACCGCAGGTGGTGGAAGACTGGGACGTGCGCGGACGACAGCCAGTCCCTTCACCGAGAACGTCGGTGCCTCCCTGGTTCGCGAGCACAGCCAATACCAGCTCTCGATGCGAACGATGCTGCACTCCATCATTGTCGAGATTCTGGTGGCGGCCATGCTGATGCTCCTCGTGTGCGTGTTTCATCTCTGTGGCACGCTCGAGCACTGGCGCTATCTGGACGGCACAGGCACCGCAGCGGCGGCGAGACTGACCCCTCACCCACGTGCGTCCGCCGCGTGTATGAACTTTGCGTCCCTCGGGCTCATCTGTTCAGCAGCGGCGGCGGTGTGGCTCATCTACTCTCGTGAAAATTTTTGAGAGAAGAAAAGAACGCGAAGAAGAAAAAAAGATCGCATCACGTGCCATTTTGATTGCATTGCTTATTCCTGTTTTTTTTTTTTGTGTGTGTGTGTTGTTGCGGTTGCGGTTGCATCTATTTTATATTTTTTTTCATTCACGAGTTCCCGTTTTGCTTGCATATTTATCTGATTTATCTGTGTGCGTATGTGTGGGTGGTATCGAGGCTCTGTCTGTCACATCACCATCGACACCACCGCTTGACCGCGACAACACATTGTGCAAAACACGCGTACTTCGCGTCCGTCTAGGGACACAACGAAAGGGGCCGTGCGTGCGGCCACTCCCTCATGTGTGCCAGTACCCGTCATACGCGGCGTGTTGAAAATCCACCCCCGACCTCCAACCCTGTCGGATTCTCCCTCTGGGCAAAGTGGATTGTGGCGGCAGTACGCCGCGCTCTCCGCGCTCATCCACGCACGTGTCTTTCCTCATCGCTATCGATCATCTCCTCCTGCGACAATGCTGTTGATAATGTCGTTTACTGTTTTCCTCTCACAGAGCAAAGTCCACACGGCAACAACAACAACAACAACAGCAGCAGCAGCAAAATAGCACATTTACGCACGCACACACCAAAAAAAAACTTGCTGAGAGACGATGACATCCAACAATGCCGAGCAGCCAGAGGCACCGGTCGCGCTCTTTAGCACAGCACCAAGGCTGCGACGCTGGCTTCCCCTGCACCTCTCAGCGCTGGCTCTCTTCGTCGTCGCCATTGTGCTGCTCATCGTCTCCATGTTCGTCGCCTACGCCACACCCATCATCACGCTGGAGTCGGCCGGTGCCATCAACGATTTACCTGTGGACCAGGTGTTCCCAGATGACATGGACGCGCAGCAGTACGCACTTGCCGCACCATGCCAGACACTCATGAACAAAAGCTGTGATTTGCTCTTTCCCGACCTGACGAACACGTCGGCCATGCTGAATGCCATGATAGCCAGTGCAAATCCTCTGGACGGCACCGTGGATGGTCGCATGGTTGCCGAGGCCACGCCGTACGAGTTCATCTCCTGTGAATGGGTGGCCACCGTGCCGCCAGGCACGCAAGTGGCCCTTTACCAGTGGTTTCCCAAGGAAATGGTTAGCGTGAAGGTGCGCTCAACGACGCTGCCGGGCATGGTCAACACGTCACTTTCTGTAGGATGTCAGGCCTGGCAGGTGCGTGGTGAAAATATCACGTCTTACCTCATCCTTGAGTCTGACTTGCTGGGACTCGTGGATGACCCGACTGGACTTCAGAACGGCTCCTCTGTGCTGGCACCCAACATCTCAGACATCCAGATGCACAGCACCGGGGCAACAGTCGAGTACAATAGTCTTTTTTACACATCAGTGCCATGTTCTGAACTCCAGAGTCATTGGTGTAGTTACTCCCTGGACATCTTAGTCTACATCGTGACCGATGACCAAATAGTTAAGTGCGGATCTGGTGCCCCCAGTGATGGGGACGTGTATGTGCGGACGTGCAGCACAACACCGCTACAACGCTCTCTTGGCAGCAGCATTCCGACTCTCACCACGTACTCCACGATGGACTACCGCTATCGCGCCTCGCGTGACAGCGTGCAACTTGTGGCCATGGACGACCCGTCACGCACGCAGTCTGCCATCACCGGCCAGACCACACAGCGCTTTTCACGCGACGGGATGACACGTGCTGCCGGCATCACCATCGTTGCGATTGTTCTGCTGGGTGTCGCGCTCGTTGTGCTCATCATCGCGATCATCTGCGTGGCGTGCAACCACAAGCGCGCACGCAAGACAACGGAAGCCATGCAGGATGGCATGACAGGTCCACCGAATGCCCACGCCGTTGGACGGCTTGTCGGTCCACGTGGCGAGCTCCTCAGGCACGTGGCAGACACCGATGACGGGACCAGCAGCCCACTCTTTGAGTACGAGCTGCCCGAGAATCAGCGCGATCGTGATGGTACGGCAGACGAGGCGGGGCCCTATCAGCAGGCTGCGTACTACCGCGAAGGCGAGGAACCCAGCGATGTGGTGCGCACGCCACGCCAGCCAGAGCCGGCTATTCCTCGGGTCCGTGCTGACAGCAAGGCACAAGAGGACCACACACCATACGGTAGCGCCAACGAGACAATGTGGAGCGCGGATGGCGAAGAGGTGTTTGTCGCGCCCGTCATCACAAGGAAGGATGACCGAGACCCAACCTCTGGGCAAGGCTTCGATGACCTCGTTGACGAGCCCCTAGCGGACGCGACGATGCACAACACCGAGGCAGCCGTCGGCCCCAAGGGCATCCCGCTGCGTGTGGAGGGCAGCTCGGACGTGCTTAATCAGGTTGGTATGCCAACAGTTCGCCAGTACATGAAGCACACTACACGGATGCTCTTTGCGCTGATCACTTCAAGTGTGTTAGGCGTGGTGGGCACCCTTCTCGCAATCGTGGTTCTCATTGTGCAAGCACTCGGATCCATGGAGCACTGGGGTACGATTGACAACTACGTCAACTTTCGTGTCACGGGTGTGGCGCACACGAAGATGCATCCTGAAGGCGGCGCCATGGCTCTCTACGCGATTGCCCTCGTCACGGCCCTCGCCGCCACAGTCATCACGTGGTGCATCATGCTGTGCAAGGTGTACTAGGCACGAGCGCACGGAGGCCTCCGCCAGCGTGTGGCACCACGGCTCCGTTGTGCACCGTCTCTCAGCCCCCAGTGCGTGCTTCCGTCGTCTCTCAGGTTTCTTTCCCTCACTTGCGGAACTGGTTGCTTCTCTGTCGCGCTCACCCTCAGTGACAGCGTGATCCTAGCGGATCTCACCATATTTTCTTCGTTTCAGGTTCGATGGTTGTCGTCCTCTGCGGCTCGCGTTTGTCAAGTGCTGGGGTTCGCGCTTGGACCAAGCCAACCCGGCGTGCACCGAATTAGGCAGGGACACAATCTTTTATTTCTCTCTCAACCATGTTGTTTTAAAGCGTGCGTTTATTCTGTCTCTCTCTCTTTTTCCTTTGTTTGCTTTCTTGCCCTCAAAGCCGCGCATATGGTACTTTGCTTTCTTTCTTTTCAACCGAGCAGCCGAATCGGTTTGTACTTCACTTTGCTTTTATATTTTCATTGCGTATTCCAAATAAAAAAGTATCGGTTCTACTGACGTGCTGATGAACACGTGCGTATTCTGTTCTGGGGGGGGGGGGGGTTCAGCCTCTCCCATTTTCTTGCCACACTGTGCGCTGTGTGTGTGTGTGTGTGTGTGCCATACCGTACCCTTGACTCTTCCACATAGTCATCCCAGCGTCTCCTCTTCTTTCTTTGTTCTCTGCTTTCCATTCCCGTGCTGCCCGTCATTCTTGCACAAGAAGACCCAAGAAATTGCGTGCACGAGACACCATGCTGCGCTTCGGCTGCGTTGCCGCCCGACGCGCTCCCACCACACGCACGGCCCTTGCGCTGTCCGAGGCGTCTCGTTTGTGCCGCACGGCATTAGCCGCGTCCCCCACCTGGCGAGCGACGGCGGGCGGCACAGTGCCGCCAGCCGGGCACAGCGGTGGGCCTACTCGCCGCAGGGCGAAGACAGTCCGTGCGTCCGAACAGAAATCGACTTCGGCGAAGACAACGCCACCAGCGCACACAGTCAGGTCGCCGCAGACGACTGTCGCTACCGCCAGCGTCACTACCACCACCACAAGACCGCGGAGCCGCAGCCGTGGTGTGCCGGGAAAGGCCAAAACGGCGAAGACGGCCGTGACGACAACGCTCTCCGCGACGGTGCGTTGTGCTGCTGCTGGTGGTGGTGGTGAGCCCAGCGACGCGCCTCACAGCCGTTCTCTCCCCACCGTCGCGAACAGCAACCCACACGGTCAGGACCAAGGCGTGGAGGAGGAGGAGGTCAGCGACGCGTTTCTCGAGCTGTTGCAGGCTGGCGAGGCGACCTCGCGCCCCACCGTGCCGTCCGGTGCCGCTCTGCCCCTGCCCCTCTCGCCGCCCGTGGACAGTGGGGCTGTGCTCACCAGCGCACTCACGCGCGAGCAGCAGCACGCCGTCACGCTGGCGTTGGCGGGTGCGAATGTGTTTGTGACGGGTGGTGCCGGCACAGGCAAGTCGGCCGTCATTGGTGAGATTGTCGCCCAGCTCCGCGCACGTCGCAAGAGTGTCTACGTGACCGCGACCACGGGCGTTGCCGCGCTGAACATTCGCGGGGCGACGCTGAACTCGTTCGCTGGGGTGCATCTGGGCGGCGGCACCGTGGAGGACATGGTGAAGAAGGTGCGCCGCAACCGCAAGGCCAGCGGGCGGTGGGTGTACTGCTCTGCCCTGATTGTGGATGAGGTCAGCATGCTTGATGCCGCGCTCTTCGCGAAGCTCGACCGCGTCGCACAGATTATGCGCAAGCGCCAAGGCGTGCCGTTTGGTGGCATTCAGATTATCCTGTGCGGCGACTTTTTGCAGCTGCCGCCGATCGAGGGCGGTAAAGGCGGTAAAGGCGGGTTTGACGCCGAACAGCCGGATCGTGCGCCTGGCGTCGATGGGCTCGATGCGCGGTACGCGTTTGAGACGCAGACCTGGCAGTCCCTTCACTTGGAAACGGTGTGTCTGCGCTGCCAGCATCGGCAAGGCGGCGACGCGGAGCTGCAGCAGATGCTGGATGAGGTGCGCGTCGGCACACTGAGCGAGCGCACCGTGCAGATCTTGCGAGACCGCGCCGCCGCCGGGAAGGCCGCCGTGGACGTGGAGCAGTCGCACATGTTCTCGCACGCAACGACAACGACAACGACAACGACGTCGGACGCGTGGACGCAGCAGACCGCACTGGAGAACGCACAGAGCGCGGTGCGACTGTGTGGCACCAACGCGGAGGTGGATGAGCGCAACGCCGTTCACTTCGCCGTTCTCGACCCGCGCACCGACCCGCGCGACCCGACGCGGCGTCTGCCCCCGCCGGAGCACGATGGCGACCGCGCGGCCTTCACCGAGGAGGCCGACACACACCACCCCCTCATGACCTACACCGCACTGGATGCCCTTGCACCGGAGGAAACGCACCCCGCCGGATCGTTCAGCGCATCCTCCTCCTCCTCCTCCTCCCCTAAGCCCAGCACCGCCGCCTCGACGAGCGCCGCCGTGAAGGCCGCGCGTGGTATGGTCCGCTTCGACGATAGCAACCTCCCCAGCCGCCTCTCCCTCAAGGTGGGGACGCGCGTGATGCTGCTGCACAACATCTCCACCAGCGTCGGTCTGGTGAACGGCAGCGTCGGTGAGGTCACGGGGTTCTTGCACCCACTCGAGCTGCTCGACCTGGTGATGCGCACGCCGCGCGAGCGTCACGCCCCCACAGCCCGCGGCGAGGCCCTCCTCGCACGAGGCGGTTTTCTGACGCTCGACGACGCCTTCCGCTGCACGGAAACGTCGCTCGCCGCGGCCCTCTCGTACAATGTGCGCCATCGCTTCCCATCGCACAAGAGCGCCGATGGGCTGAGCTACGCGGAGGTGTTTGGGGCAGCGCACCTGGCGCAGCTGCTCGCCGTGGCGTCACCACGTCCACGTCTCGCGTCACACGCATCAGGGACGCCGAGTTCCACTGGCCCACTCTCTCGCCTCGCGCGCACAGAGGACGAGATAGCCGGCTTGCACCAGGCGGCATACGGCTCGTCCATCACGCCAGACCACCACGCGCCACACAAGGGCCAGCTGCCCACGTCTCCTCACCCGAGCACGGACCTTTCGGCGGGCAGCGAGGCCGTCCCTGCGGTGCCGGCCAGTGCGCTCTACCTGGGTGGTCTGACGCCGACTGCTCTCGCGGCCGGTCGACTGCCCATTGTGCGCTTCAAAATTCCGCGCACCGTGTACCAGCGCCAGCAGGCGCAGGAAGAGCACGAGCATGAGGCAGGTCGTCGTGGTGGTGAGCAGGGACGTGCCCCGCGTCCGCGCCGCCGTCGCCGTCCGCTGCCCACACACTTGTATGCGATGGTGTCGCCGCTCGCCCAGCCGTGGTTCATGGGGACGACGCTGCTGGCGACGCGCACGCAGCTTCCGTTGCGGCATGCGTGGGCGATCACGGTGCACAAGTCGCAGGGCCTCACCATCTCCAACTTGCAGGTAGACATGCAGCGGTTCTTCTCTCCTGGGCAAGCCTACGTGGCGCTCAGTCGGGCCACCACGCTGGAGAATCTCACCGTGCTGGCGTTCGCGCCACGCAAGATCAAGACCTGCGAGCGTGCGCTGGCCTTCTACCAGGCACTGCCCGGCGGTGGTGGCCTGACGCCGCTGCCGGGTGCCCTGATACAGGGACACGCGCCCGTGCACGTGCCGGCACGCACAGCAGCCGGTGCCGCGGTGCAGCGTGTGCACCTCTCACCTGCCGTCACTGGCCACGAGGATGGCACGACAGACAGCTCCGGGCAGCTGGACGAGTTGCTTGACGAACTCCAAGAGAGCTTTCAGACGTAGCGTGCCACAGTTACAATACAACAGACAACGAATAGAAAACAGAAAATCATAGAACTCCCCCTTTACACCCTTCTTTTCCATTTGCTCCGTGTCGTGCTGCGTTTCCGTTCTCGTTGATACCTCTTCCT
>JASANQ010001170.1:0-27726 GCA_030849645.1 Wallacemonas sp. Wsd | reverse complement strand
CTCCCCCCCCCCCCCCCCCCACACACACACACATGCGTACTTATAGGCGTCGCGCCGTCTTGCAGTGGTTGAGTACTGTTTATTTCGCTGTCCTCTCTGTCGATCTCAGTCATCATCACCAACTCAATCATTTCTTTGTGTCTCACCTCTCTCTCTCTCTCTCTGTCACTGGTCGTCACTTCGAATAGCAATACAAAAAAAAAGAATCACTCATATAGTCCGTCTCACCGACAGCAAACCCTCAAAAAAAAGGAAAATAAACCCAAATCAACTAATTTGTAGTCAATCATGCACAAGAGCAACCAGGAGCTGAGTGTCCCTCAGATGGTAGGCGACTTCAAGGTGTACAACGTCAGCGGTTCCTCCTTTGAGGTGCCGAAGCACTACACGCTGCTGAAGATTTTGGGCATGGGCGCGTACGGTATTGCCTGCAGCTGCCTCGATGAGCGCACGGGCGAGAAGGTCTCCATCAAGAAGTGCCGCGACGTGTTCCGTGATGTCGAGGACGGCAAGCGTGTTCTGCGCGAGGTCGCCATGATGCGCTACTTCAACCACGAAAACCTGCTCAACGTGACGAACATTCTCCCCCCGCTGAAGATGAGCTTCTCCGAGTTCAAGGACGTGTACGTTGTGACGCCGCTGATGGATGTGGATCTGAACGTCGTGCTGCGCTCCCGCCAGGTGCTCGAAGACTCGCACATGCAGTACTTTATCTACCAGATCCTCCGCGGTCTCAAGTACCTGCACAGCGCCAACGTGGCGCACCGCGATTTGAAGCCGGCGAACCTGGTGACGAACATCTCGTGCGAGCTCAAGATCATCGACTTCGGTCTGAGCCGCAGCGTCGAGGTGCCCTTCTCGGAGCTGACCGACTACGTCATCACCCGCTGGTACCGCCCTCCGGAGCTGCTCCTCGAGAACACGAACTACACCACGGCGGTGGACATTTGGTCCGTGGGCTGCATCTTCGCGGAGATGTACAACCGCAAGCCTGTCTTTCCCGGTCGCAACACGATGGACCAGCTGCGCCTCATCTGCCAGCACATTGGCAAGCCCCCCGCCTCCATTGTCGAGCACAAGGAGGCCGTGGCGAAGCTGAAGGAGCTGCCCGAGGGTAAGCTGAACATCCCGAAGCTCGTCCCTGGGCTCGCGAACAACCGCGAAGGCATGGACTTCCTGGCCAAGATGTGGACCCTGGACCCCGCGCAACGCCCGACCGCCGCGCAGATGCTCGCGCACCCGTACCTCGCGCACCTGCACGACGAGAGCGATGAGCCCACCTGCCCGCGTCCGTTCAACTGGCCGTACGAGGGCAGCAACATGGGCGTGCCAGAGCTTCGTCGCGCCTTCTGGCAGGACATTGTCGAGTACAACCCATCCCTTGAGGGTCAAACCAAGTAAGAAAGAAGATGAAGAAGAAAATGGCCAAAAAAATGAGAGGGAGTCAGAGAAGCAACCTCAGAGGTGAAGGTCTCGAGGAGACGGATAGGGCGACACCCGCAAACAAAAAAAAAAGAAAAAGCAGCACGCACACGCGCACGAGAACAGCAAACGAGAAAAACTAGTTCCGCCCTTTTTTTTGGTTTTTTTGTTTGTTTGTTTTTTACTCACGAAGGCGAAAGCTTCGCCAACACCAATAATAGCAATCGATAATGGTTCAACAGGGAAAAAAAAATACCACCGGAAGAGTAAAACAGTGTCGTGAAGTACAGTCCACTGTCAGCAGCTCTCACGATGACTTCTTTGGAGGGGACCACACATTTCTTTGTCGGACTACCTTGTTTTTCCTTTTCGTTTTCTTTTTGTTCCACGCCACCCTTGTTTTATTTCTCCGGTGACTGTCATTCTTTTTTTTCTTCTTCTTTTCTTTTCTTGCCTCCCAGCCCTCCTTTTTTTTTCTTGTTCTCACCCTCTCTCTACCTTTCTCTTCATCTTGTGTTCGATCTTGTTCGTCACAAGGTGGAGCATCCAGCGGGAACAAGCAAGCGAGGACTTGGGTCGTACCCGGTGCCGCCCATTTCTTTGCCCCTGTGTAGATCATCCGTCAGTCGACGGTCAACAAGCAAAACAATAAAAAGGCAACGGAGGTTCTCCCCCCTCCCGCCTTGCCGCGCACCCCTTTTTTCTTCTAAATGCTCTTCAATAGGTGTTGTTCTCCTCGCAAGCGAGTTTGTTCATCCAGTGTTGACCCGGAACAATGTAGTCACAGATGTTTTTTTTGCAGATGCTAGTGTTGTTCATTTTCCCACCACCATCAGGTTTTTTTTCTAAACGCGTCAAGTATCTTCATTGTTTCGCATCGCACTTCATCTGTGTAGTTGCTATTTCGTTACTATCTGTACTTCCATACACACATACATACACACGTGGCAGCGTACAGTGTCCCTCCATGTTAACACACGTGGTTGTTGTTGTTGTTGTTGTTTTCCTTTGATGAAGCAAAGTAGCCGAGAAACGGAGAGCAAAAATAAAGCGAGAGAGAAAAAAAAAGAGTGACGATGTTGGCGTAAGAAATCGATATGGCCACCATGTTGGTTTCCGACATCAGTTTTGCGCAGCGCATCACGATCAGTCGTGCTGGTGACTGGGTATGTTCACAACTTTTTTTTCGTGGGTCTTTTTTTTTGTTTGCATTCCTCCTGTGTGCTCACTTTCTTCTTTCTTAGCTTGTTCAATCTCTCTATTCTGGCGTGTCTGTTTGTTCGGTGCGTGTGTGTGTGTATTCCCCTCCCCCAATACTCGCCATCTTCATTCTCTCCATCTATTCATTTATTTGAACCTTGATTATTGGATTCTTCTTCTTCTTTTCGGGTGTTTCGCTGCTCACATGTCTGGAGAAGGTTGACGTCATTTGAATGTACAGACTCACACAGACAGGGAGTTTTTCTCTCCTGTCTGGTTTTGACTCAACCTCATGTTCTCTGGGCCAGCCGTCTGACGCGTCGAACCCAATGAGAACGTAGACGGAAATGAGAAGCGACAACAAGATGCCGTTCTCGTTTGATGAGCTGAACAAAAAACAAACGAGTGACTGTTGACGTCTTTCCTCTCTCTCTCTCTCTCCACTTTTTTCTCTTTCTATCTATCTGGATACTGACTACCACTGACTAAAGTATCGTGACTCAACGCGAGGCGTACAAAAGAAGAAAAGAAAAGAAAAGTATTCTCATGGTGGGCAAGAAGGAAATATATATGCCCCTCCTTCTCTTCCCCTGACAGTGTGTACTGATGAGGAATCCTACACACAAAGAAGACGGCAAGCACATCTTGTCTCTTCCTAGTGCAACTGTGAGGTGGCTGTCTGCCCTCATTGCTGTTGGTGCTTTTCCCCCTTTCGAGTGGAGATCAATAACGATGGCATTCCTTTTCGCCTCATCAGTGCACGAGAGGCCAAGTCGCTTTCGTTGGGAAACGGCTGGCACAGTTTTGAGATGATTGTGTCTATTCATAGGACTCATATTCACGCCTTCTTTCTTTCCCTCCCCACCTCGCACGTATCAACTTCTATTCGTCTGTGCATTACGCGCTCTTGCACTGCCCATCGTGCGCTCTCTAAGAAATCAAAGAGGGCACGCATCCTCCTTTTTTTTCTTTTATCTCGCTCAAACTGAGAAGCTAAACTGGTTAAATCTTCTTGCTTTTTAGCTTCTCTTCTCTCTTGTGTGTTCTGGGTATATACAGCTGTTACAGCCGTGCATCCCTTTTCTTTCCTTTCTGTACACTACGCATAGGTTTCATAGACAAAACAAATCGCATATATCACTCATACAGCACTAAATTCACATTTACAGAGAGAGAGAGAGACGGAGGAGAACGGCATTAGAGAAAGGGGAAAAGAAACAGCAACCTTTCTGCACGCAGCGGCTGTTGTCGAGTCGTTCTTGCTCGACCACGCAAAAAAAAAAGGTAAAGCAAAGCGTGCGCCTACAATCTATTCGGGGGAATAGATCACAAAGGTTTTCTCTCTTCTTCTTTTCCCGATTTTTTTTCCTCTTTGTTCACTTTTTTTTTTCTCTCCTTGAATCATGACGATTAGAGGCTTATCTGACCGTACCAGCAGCATGCCGAGGTCATTAGTGTGGCTGGCGGTGTTGGCCGTCCTCGTGCTTGCCAGCGTGGCAGAGGCCGTGATGACCTTTACCACACCGAATGTCGCCCAACCCAGCCTGTACCAGACCGTGCGCATCAGCATTCAGAGCAACATTGCCACGGCTGATCCCCCGGTCGCGAGCGGCGATCGTGTGTACTTCTACGACGCAAGCAGTGCAGCCACGTGCGCGTACACGACCCCAGGCGCCACCACGCAGACCACATATAGCGTCTCCGCCTCCGTTTCCGGTGGGGGCTACACGGGCACGGTGAGTGTGCCTATTCTCTCCTCGCTCTTCACCGTCGGGACCAGCTACTCGGTGTGCTTCCTCTCCACCTCCCTGCAGAGCGCGACGACGATGGTGCGACCGAGCGCCGTCGCGGGGTCGTCTGGCTTTCTGATTTGGCCGGCGCTGTACACCAGCTACTCTCTGAGCCCCGTGACTCCGACAGGCGGCGAGGGTGTGGTGAATTTGACCGTGAACGAGCTCACACAGTCCGACAGGCCGCTCAACCAGGCTCTCTCGGGCAGCAACACCATCTTCCTCCTGCCCTGTGCGGCCGTGACGGCGGGCACCTGCGCCGACCTGAACGTGCTGACGGAGGCCTGTGCCTCGGCCGGCATCAGCGGCCCCAGCACCGTCAGTGGCACCGTCTCCCTGTCCGGTCTGCGTGGTCAGGGCACGACAAACGCCATCACCGGCGGCTTCACGGTGCCCTACAGTCCCGATGCGAGCGGCTACGCCATGTGCATCCCGTACTGCGTGGACACGACGAGCTGCACGAGCAGCACGACGCTCTCGTTCACTGTCGTCGCCGCGAGTCCGTCCCCGCTGCTGAGCTTCGCGGCCGCCAACCCGGGGCTCTACACGCGGAGTCCGACCGCCCCGCAGGCGCGCGAGCTCGGCTACCTGTACTTCAGCGGCACCGGCCTCAGCACGTCGGATTCGGTGCGTGTGATCCGGGCGGGCCAGTCCTGCACGTCCTCCACCGCCTCGCTTCTCACCAACCTCGAGGTCGGTGCTGTCGAGGTCGCCTCCACGGCGAGCGGTGCCGATGTGCAGGTGTCCTTTGTCGCCCCTGATCTGCTCACCGCGACCATGACGGGCAAGGTCTGCTACCAGCGCACGGCGAGCGGGCTGTGGTCGTCCGCGTACCTCGCGGCCGCCAACTCGCCCAACGGGGACTTCACCGTCGAGGTCTTGCAGCCGTCGAGCTTCACCGTCAGCCCGACGAGCCCGACACTCGGGGAGGTGCTGCAGATCACGTTCGCCGGCACCGGTCTCAGCGCCAGTGCCGACGACGCTTTTCTGTCCATCTCCACCAGCAGCGACCCGTGCGACACCTCCACGCTGCTCGCCGGGCAGCGCTTCAACTGCGTCATGTCCGCCGCCACCAGCAGCGCCGCGCCGGTCTGCACGGTCGTCGTCGACCCGCCTGCGGTCAATCAAGGCCTCAGTGCCGCGGTGTGTTACCAGAAGAACGGTCGCTTCAACTACGCGCAGCTCGGGCAGTCGGTGGTGCTCGCCAATCGCAATCCCGTCTACACCATCGCCCCGTACCCCATGTACGCGGGCCAGGCCGCCGTCATCACCTTCACGGGCACCGCACTTTCGCTGAACGACGACGTCATGTTCATCGAGGCCGGCGGCAGCTGCGACGCACCAACGGCCGCGACCGGGGTCGAAATCCGGGCGGGCGAGGAGGTGACGAGCGGCACCGCGTACAACTACACCTTCCTCGGAGTGGCTACGCTGTGCCTCGATGTGTGCTACCGCTTTGCCGGTGAGGCGCAGTACGTAGTCACGCGGGCGCAGACCGCCCTGCCGAACGTCTCCAGCACCTGCGACTCGCAGCAGCTGTACATTGCCGCGTTTCCCGTGCGCTACACGCTGCCGGGCCTCGCGACCGCACTGACAGCGTTCGAGACGGCGACGATGCGGTTCACGTCGGCGACGGGTGCCTCCCTTGCAGGCAGCGCCGTGGCCCCGACGGAGGTGAAGCTTGTCCAGGCGACGAATGCCTGCGTTGTGGCGTCGTGCACGGGGCTGTCGGCCTGCGAGCGCGATGCCGAAAGCAGCAGCTACATCAGTGCCATTAGCGCGTCCACAACGTCGGCCACGGTGTGGCTGTCGCTCGCCAACGCGAACATGATCATCTGTGTGCTAAACGCCGCCTCTGGGGACGCGTACATCCCGGTGTTGCCGCTGAGCACGACGTCGCCGACCGCCGTCATGTACGGCTTGGTTGCCGCAGCCCAAGAAGTCGCGCTCGGCGCCATCAGCCCGAGCACCTGGCGCGTGCGTCTGGCCACGCTGGAGGCCAACCTGCTCTCCACTAGCGGTGGTCTGGACGCGAGCCTCGACAGCATCTACGCCGCGAACAGCACCAATGTGCTGGCTCTGGTGGACAATGACGCCGTGTGCGCGCTGGCCAGCAGCACCACCGTGAACTCCCCGCTGGTCTCACGGCTCAACACCACCACGAGCACGGCGAACAGCGTGAACGCCGTCTTCACACGCGGCGAGCGCCTGACGAGCGGCGCCGTGATGTACCTGTGCTATCGGTGGGTGGACAGCGCAGGCACGAGCCGCGTCACCTACGCCGGCTCCACGACCATCTCCCCGGCGATCCCGACGACGGCGACGCCGCTGAACATGCCGACGGGCGGCTACAGCGCCGGACTCCCCGTGATGGTGCGCTTCGCGGAGAGCTCGGCGACGGCGGGCACGACGCCGCTGAACCCCAGCACGGACACCGTGTTCTTCTACCGCTATGTGCAGTCCTCCAGCCCCAACCCGAACTGCTACTGCGACCCGGTGACGTGCGCTGGCGGCACCTACGTGGCCTACGACAGCGCCACCGCCGACTTCACCACCAGCGTCGCCTCGGACGCGCTGAGCTACTACGCGCCACAGGGCTTCGACAACTACGACTACCGCGCCATCTACCACGTCTGCTACAGCTCCAGCACGGCCGGTGGGGTCTCGTACATGGGACGGCTTGACGTGCGCATGGCCAATCCGACCTACTACACGGTCTCGAGCGTCGCCGGCTCTGTGAACCGCGTCGGGGCGCCGATCAGCGTCACGGCCGTGCGTCGCTGCCTGACGGCGAGCTGCGCGGCGCTGACCACCAGCGACGAGATGGTGCTGGTGCCGAGCACGCGCGCGTGTGCCGAGGTGACCGCCGTCAGCGACCAGGACAGCATTCTCCAAGTCATCAGCACCACCGTGGCGGACGGTGGCGTCACGTACGTGCGCCGCTTCGTCGTCGACGTCGTGGACGAGTACCGCGTGTGCTACCGGCTCGCGGCGGAGACCAGCTTCCACGAGCTCGTCTTTTCAGCGGCGCTGCTCCGACAGACGCTCGCCGTTATCGAGGCCAACCCCAGCGCCGTCACCGCCATCCCCGCCGCGCCGACGGCGAGCCAGTTCCTCGAGCTGCAGCTGACCTGCGCGGACAACCTGTGCAGCAGCTGCACGGCGCTCCGCCTTCTTCCGGGTGCGCGGGCCTCGTGCTGGACGGACACCACCACCGCTGTCGATGGCGCCTACAGCAGCGACAACTGCCTGACCCCCTCGTTGGTCCAGTTCCCGGACCAGTTCATCGAGGCCGGCACGTACACGGTGTGCTACTCGAGCAACACGGACACAGCACGACGACTGCCTACCGTCTTCACCATGGCGGCCGCGAACCCGTCGGACTACGCGCCCACCACCGGCAACGTCGACATCTACACGAACCAGGCGACGGACTTTGTTCTGGACATCACCGGCACCGGCCTGTCCGTCAACGACAATGTGTTTTTGCTCCCCGCGCTCGGCTACACCTGCCACGACCTCCGCACAGGCGACATCCAGAACAACGGCACTCTGGCGAGCTGGCTGGCCCCGAGCGTGCAGCCGAACCCCCTCACCGTCACCACGACCGGCGTGCGCTGGGTCGTGTCGAACGAGAGCAAGCGCTTCGGCGCCGGCATGCTGAACGACGCGACCCTCTGTGGGGCCACCGGTTCAACGGGCTGTGCGATGCAGCTCTGCTACCAACGCGCGGGCACCAGCTGGGGCCCGGTGACAACCAGCACGCCGCTGCAGGTGGTGCCGTCGAACCCGTCCTCGGCCGCGTTTGACCACTACCCGCTCTTTGAGGGTCTCTACACGATGATCACCGTTCAAGGTATTGGCCTCGCCGCGCGCGATGTGGTGCGCGTGCAGGTGGCGAACTGCAGTGGCACCATCGTCACCACGTCCACCGTGACGCCCATTGTGAACGCGGCCGCCACACAGTGGGTCGGCGTGCTGCGCTTCAACGGCACCACCGCTGCCGATACGTCGTATGTGGTGTGCTACTGGCAAGAACAGGCCGATGGCACGGCGAGTGCGAGCGAGATTGTCAGCTTCACGCTGCCGGACGGCACCACCTCAGAGAGCATCTTGGTCTTCCCGTCCGCGCTGTACTACGCCCTCAGCCCGGCGAACTTCACCTCCATGCAGTACCACCCTTCGCAGTACGAAGAGCTCATTCTCGGTGCCACCTTCTACGAAGCCGGCGGCGTCACCGTCGGGCTGTCTGCCGCGACGCTGATTGACGGCGACACCGACGTGGCCGAGTGCAACTACGCGCCTTTTTACGCCGCCACAGGCTCCACAGAGGCGCGGCAGCCGGTGCTGGACGTCATGCAGCCCGTCACCGCCACGACGAGCGGGTCGACGGACTACTACCAGGCGCGTCTCGTCCGCTCTGCGTACGTGGCCATGTGCCTGGACAGCACCAGCTACGGCCTGTTCCGCGTGGCGAACAGCCCACCATCCGCCACGCGCGCCGCCGATGACAGCACCGCGCTATGGATCCAGACGGCGAACCCGATGACCTTCACCGCGCAGCCAGCCTCGCCGTACCCTGGACAGAACGTCACGCTGACCTTCACCGTCGCCGCCGCAGACCCCACCACGTCCTCCACGACGACCCCCACCGCGCTCGCCCTCGGTGACACGGTGCAGATCATCACGGAGAGCCGCTACCGATGCGGTTTCGCCAACGCAACGGTGGTCGGTGAGGGTCTTGTCGATGTGCTCGGCACGACCGGCACCACCGCCTCGGCGACGATGCGGCTCTCGCCGACGCTGGATCTGACCACGCTGAGCGTGCCCACGAACGTGACGGTGTGCTATCGCAAGCAGGGCGGCACCTTTGCCACCACCCCGCGCGATGGCTTGATTGAGTACAATCTGCACGTCACCACGCAAATTCCGGTCGAGTGGACGTCGACGCCCGGGCAGGTGCAGGCGAACGGCCCGGCAGTGATTGAGTTCGCCGGTAACACGTCCGCGCCGGACTTCCTCGAGACGACCGACTACGCCTACCTGATCAACGCCACGACGCTGGCCGCGAGTGGCGCCACTGCGGGCACCGTGGAGATGTGTCTGTCAGAGACGCCAGTGCTGCAGAGCACGGTGCTCACCATGAACGGCATCAACACACAGTGGAGCATTCCAGCCGAGACGCTCGAGGTCGGTGTGTACATGTTCTGCTACGTGTCCGTGAAGAACGGCGCCGCCGTGTACGTGGCCTCGCCGGCCTTTTTCGAGGTCTACACGGCCGTTTCCCCGTACGGGGCGTACACCAACAAGGGCGATACGCTGACGGTGTCGCAGGGCGAGCGCTTCTATCTCTTCTTCAACAGCTCCGAGGTGCTGGACGTTATTCTGGACGATGGCACGCCAACAGCCGCCGAGCTCGAAGGCCGTGATGTGGTCACCTTGTCCAGCACGAGCGACTGCGCGACGCCGATCGTCGCGCCGAGCATCGCCGCCATCCCCGACAGCTTTGGCTACGCCGCACAGACACATACCGATCCGGCGACAGGGATCACTGTCCCTTACCTCAATCTGCGTGTGCGTGCCGATGTGGGAAGCTACGCCATCTGCATGAAGCGCGCCAATCGCGAAAGCTGGCAGGTGTACTACACTGCGGAGGTGGTCGGCGCCGGGATTGGCAACGCGGCGATGTTAGTGGTCGAGGCAGCGCCGCTCACGACGTTCCTGGGCAGCCCCGTGGCCCCGCGCGTGGGCGTGCCGAACACGTCCATGACACTGACACTGGCCTCGACACTCACCGCCGCCGATCTGGCGCAGGTGTTCTTTGTGCCCTTCACAGGCACCGACACCAGTGCGGCCGATGAGCTGCTCTACGACGACTGTTACCGCCCGGCCTCGCTGACGGAGGCCCAGGGTGCCGGTGTGGTGTTGGTCAATACGACGCTGCAGCTGGACCTCGCCACGCTGCTCACCACGGACGCCTTCCCGAGCAGCGGCTCGTACCTCATGTGCTACCAGCTCGCGGCGAGCGGGTCCTTCATCGCGTCGGTGTTCCCCACCGCGCTCACGGTGAACCCCGCCTCACCCATCGCCTACGTGGTGCCCAGCACCATCGCCGTGCAGAATGTGTTTGCGCTGGGCCTCACCTACGTGGACGCCATCTTCGCCAGCGGCAACGCGAATGAGATGCACCTATACAACTACACCGCGACCAACCTGGAGCTGACACCATCGTGCAATGCGGACGCGGTCGTGGCACCGTCCGAAGGCAGCACCGCGTCCTTTACGACGTTCACCGTCGTCAACGCGAGCTACGCGTCCGTGCAGCCCTTGTTGATGACGGCCGGCTACTACTACGTCTGTTTCCTCACCTACGACCAGACCCAGTACGTCCCGGTGCCCAATCTGCTGGCGGGTGGGTTTGTGTTCCCCGTCGGGCTCACAGGCGCGCAGTCCTACACCGCCTCGCCGCAGCCGGCGTACCTGGGTCAGATTGTGCACCTCACCATCAACGGCAACACGCTGTCCAGCGCGGACCACGCCAAGGTGGTGGACGTCACCAGCCTGGCCGAGGCCGGCGCGAGCTTTGTGGGCGTGTGCACGGCGAGCGCCGTCAACGCGGACGCCGCAGAGGCGCAAGGTGCCGTGGGCAGCACCGTGACGAGCAGCAACGGCATTGTCGCGCACTACTACCCGCGCCTCAACAGCACGGGCACCTTTGTCCTGTGCTACCAGAGCGCCGCAGTGGGGGACAGCTGGGTCTACGTTTCCACCATCACCAGCTTCACCGTCGAGGCCGCCCACCCGACGAGCTACGCGCAGTGGCCCGATCCGACCTACGAAACCGAGGTGGCGTACTTGTACATTGACGACACGAGCGGTCTGCTGAGCGCGAGCGACGAGATCAAGCTCGTGGCACGCGGCACCACCGTCCCAAGTTTTGACTGCACCGACGCGGCTGTGCAGAGCAGCTCGGTCGGCGCGCTGGTCTATGATGCAACGGCCAGCAACGCCAGCGTGGCGGTCTACCAGATCTGTGGCACCACCGCCAGCCAGGTCACCGTCTGCTACAAACTGGCGAGCAGCCCCGCCTGGGCGGAGGTGCCCCTGCACGCACCGTCCGCGGCGACGTCGATGCGCTACGTGTTCGCGCCCGCCGTGTTTGTCGCCGACCCGTTTACCGGCCCGACGCTGACGACCTCGAACGGCCTCGCCCCGCGTCCGTACGAGCCCTTCACAGCCTCCTTCACGAGCGCCACAAGTGGGGTGACGGTGACCTACATGGGTTTCTCAATGGCTCCGCTGGAGGTGTGCGCGTTGACGGTGGACTACATTACCCCTAGCGCCTACACACGCAGCACCACTGTGGACAGCACCTTCACGCTGGCCCTGCCGCGCGCCGGCACCTACGTGGTGCACCTCGGCACCCGCGACGACGTGCTCGATCCGAACATCACGCACAGCACCACGTTCACCGTCGCCTCCTGCGATCCTTGCTCGCTGACGCCCGAGTACACGTTCGTCGGCAACACCGTCACTGTGACATTTCCCTCCGCCACAGGAACATCACTGGCGGCAGGGGACGCGATGCGGCTCATTCCGACCGCGCAGGGTGTGTCTGGTACGCCCTGCGACACGCCGACTGGACCCTACGCGGACATCACCTTCAGTCCCTCTGCCGTCGGCACGGGCGGCAGCGCGACGAGCTTCCTCGTGTCCGCCGGCACAGAGGCCGAGGCCGCGCTCTACCTGGGCGAGTACTACGCATGCTACCGGAAGGCCTCCACCACCACGGGCACCGGGCCGAGCCCCTTCGCTCTTGTCGCGGACAATGACGGTGTGCTGGCCTCCTTCTCCATCTACCCTACCGACGTGGTGGTCGCCGAGGCCTGCCCCGCAAGCAGTCAAGTCTTTGGCCTCGAGACGCTCGAGCTGACCGTCTCGCTGCACGATGCGGCCATGTACCCGAACGCGGCCTTCAGCACCAGCGATGTGTTTGTGCTGGTGCCCGATGGCGCGCTCACCACGGGCAGCTGCGAGGCGCTGACGAGCGATGATGTGCTGCCCGGCGCCATTGCCGGTCTGCTGCGACCCGCCGTCAGCCGCATCACGGCCGAGTCAGCCGTGTGGAACGTAACGCTGCCGCGACTAACCACCGCCACCGCGTACGACGCGTGCTACCGCCTGGCCGAGGATGCCCTGTTCCGCAATGTCATGACCAGCACGGTGGTGGTGGAGCCTGCGAACCCGCTCTCCATGACGTTTAGCCCGCCCGTCGTGCTGCCTGACTCGACGAACGTCGTCGTGCACATTCAAGGCACGGGGCTGCAGACCGGCGACAGCGTGTACGTGGTGGGCGAGGGGGTATCCTGCGCCGAGACGTGTTCGAATGCACCGCTGACGCCGGTGATGTGGACCGGCACCGGCCACACTGTCACCGTGGACAACAGCAGTAGCGTCACGGTGGCCTTTGCCGGGGCGATCAACGCGCAGACCACACTGGGTATCTGCTACCGTCGTGTCGGGGCGTACCTGACGCGGGTGGGGAGTCTCGTCATTGGTGAGCCGAACCCGGTCACGTACACGACGAACTTTGTGCCTCGCGTGGGCACGCGGCCGACGCTGACCTTCTATGGCGTGAACCTGACCAGCACCGACGCGTTCATGCTGGTCGCCCCTGGCGCCGAGTGCTTGACCACCAACGCGCTCGCCGTGGGCAACTTCACCCGCATCGCCACCAATGCCACGTGGACGTCCTTCCTTCTGCCGCTCGACACGTACAATGTCGCAGTCGGGAGCTACACGGTGTGCTACGAGGTCTCCACGGTCGGGGCCTATGGTGTCGTGCAGCCCGTGCTGCCCGTGCTGGCCGGCGGTCCGTCAACCTTTGCCGCGAGCAACCGCCCCATGCGCGGGCGTGCGCTGACGCTGACCTTTCCCACCTCCAGCACGAGCTCGTACGTTCCACAGGCCGGCGATGACGTCTTCATTGCCTGTCCGACCTGCAGCTGCTTCGATGGCGACAGCGCTGTGCAGGCCACCGTCGAGGCGGCCTACGCGGTCGTGCCGTACGGAACCGTCTCTGGCACCGTCGTCGCCAACACCGCCTTGGCGCTGCACTTTGGTCTTGGCGATACCGCGACGTACCCGGTGTGTTACAAGGTCAGCGACAGCGGCTTCGCAGAGGTGGGTCGCGCCAGCGATGCCGCTACAGACGCGGATTTAGCCGCGCTGACGCAGCTTACCCCGGTGTACAGCTCGCCGACGCTGGCCGACATTTTCCCGCTCCCGACTTACCAGGGCCAGCGACTGACGTACAACTTCACCAACTTCAGCGCCGACGTGCCCCTGACCAGCGGGGATGCGGTGATGCTCGTGCAGGCCACGCGCAGCTGCTGGGAGAACGAGACACGCGATGCGACGAACATCGTCGTGGGCCCCTCCGCCGCGACCGCCGTCACCGCCACCGCCACCGCGAGCTGGGCCGCACACGTGCCATCGCTGGGTCCGGACACGCCTGATGCCGCGCTCTTCCCGCTCGGCTACGCGCTGTGCTACCGTCAGGCCGGCCAGGAGGAGTACCTCGCTGTGCCCTACCCCATCGATACCGCGGCCTCCGATACCCTAGCGGCGGCCGACCCCAGCACCTTCACGACGAGCCCTGCGGCGCTGGAGACGGGCATGCTCGGCATCAACGTGACCTTCCCTGGTGCGGCAGAGGGCGATGCAGCCTATCTCGTGGGCTTCGACACGCTCACCAACACGGTGTGCACGGACGCCGCTTCCACGGTGCTGTCTGCGCAGGGCACGAGCTGGCCAGTCTACGCCATGCAGATCCCCGGTGACGCGCCTGTCAGCGCCAGCAACGCGGCCCTGTGCTACATCAAGGCCGGTGCCACTGTTGCCGAGGTGCCGCAGCTCGTCGCCATCACCGCGGGCAACCCGTACAACTACACGACGAACGTCACAACATTTGTGCCAACCGCAGAGGCACGCGCACGGCAGTACATTGCCTTCACCGTGCTCGGCACCGGTCTGGACGCGACGACGGACTCCATTGCCTTCACGGAGACCGCCTGCGGGAGCGTGGCGACGCCCATCACGTCGAGCAGCTATCTCGCCCGACTCGGCGAGCGCAGCGCGAACGCGGACGGCACGGAGCTCTCCTTTGTCGCGCAGTTTGTCACCCCGACGACGCCGCTCGCCATGTACCTGTGCTACGCGCACAACGGCGTCTGGCGTGGTGTCGGCGCCGTGCTCACTCTGCAGGCCCCGCAGCCGTCGGCCGGCGAGCTCTTCTCCGTCAGCGGGTCCTCGTCGCTGCCGCGCGCGGGACAGCACTTGTACATTGCGCTCGTCGACGGACCTGACGCGACGGTACCGGCTGAGGTGGCGGTCATCACAGCCGACAATGCCCTGGCCGGCTCGTGGTGCCACAACTTCACGAGCACCGACGTGCGTGAGCCGTACCTGCAGATCGCCAACGCCGGCCTCCTCGACATTCCGGTCTGGGAGGTCGCCGGCCGCGCGCGCGTGTGCGTCCGCTACCCGGAGGCGATCTGGAGCGATGTCGCCACGAACGCCGGCGAGGCCTCTGCGTACGAGGTGCTGCCCGCCAACCCGGGCTCCCTCGCACCGTACCCGGAGCCGCCGCGCGTCGGCCAGCGCGTGAGCCTCACCTTTTTTGGCGTCATGAACGCGAGCAACGGCGACGTCATCAAGATCACCGCCCCCGACAACACGGTGCCGTGTGAGACGGCCGATGCCGTGCCTGGGCTGGAAGACGTCATTGCTGTCACGGTCACCGACACCGCCATCACCACGGCCACGCTCACCGACAGCACGGACCCATTCCTGTACCGCAGCTTCAACCAGACCGGCACCTTCCGTGTGTGCTACTACAGCGAGGCGGAGAGTGCGTGGGGGGTGGTCGGCGGCACGCTCGCCGCAGGCAGCTTCACCGTGGAGGAGATGGTGCCTCAGTCGTGGTCCGTCACGACCGGCGACCTCGTCATGAGCGAGCCCTTTACCATTCAGTTCGACGACGCGCTGGGGATTCTCAACGTCTCCGGCGATCGCGCCTGGGCGGTGCCATCCGACCAGAGCTGCGCCGTGGACCCGGCGACCTCGGCCTGTCCGGGGTGCATTGCGTTCACCTTCAACCAGACAGCCTCGACCGTGAACACAGTCGTGACGATGGAGGCGGTGTCGGTGGTGGTGGACAACATGTCCATCTGCTACGCGCTCTACAACGCCACGCCGGCCCTGATCGACGGCTCGCTGAACATCACCAGTGGTCCGATTGAGTGCATTGAGCAGGACACCGTCATCATTGGCCAGCAGCAGACGGTGACCTTCCGCATTCGCGAGGGCACCGATGTCAGCGCGGACGCCTGGCGTGTCTCCTTCTACGCGACCACGCAGAGCGACTGCCAGGCCCGCTACATGGATGAGTTTGTCGAGGGCCGCGCCGTGCAGACCACCGTGACGACCACCAGCGTCTCGTACGCGTTGGAGTGGCCGGTGGCGCTCACCAACAGCAGCTACACCATCTGCTACACGCACGATGGCGTCTCAGGCCCCGTGTGCACGTGTGGGCAGGTGGATGGTCGCACAGGCGAGTGCTACATTGAAACGAGTCCGGGTGCGCCGAGTGCGTTTGTGCCGTCGCCGAGCCCGACGTATGTGGGCCAGACCATCACGCTCACGCTCGAGGTGCTGCCCGCCATGGTGCTCTACCCACCGACCTCGGTGAAGCTCGTCAGCTACGTGGACGAGCTCACGACGTGCGCGGGTGCGCAGGCCTTCACCATTCCGACCACGGCGCCGACCGCACTGAACAGCACGCACTACACCTACAGCTTCAAGCACGACTACGCGCTCGGCAGCTCGACGCTGCTGGTCTGTGCGCTGACCGACCTCTCCCCGGACTACTCCCGCGTGGGCAATGCGGCGCTGAACAACACCTTGTGGATTCGGCCGTACATGACGGTCGGGACGTTCCCCTCACTGCCGCAGTACGTTCGCGCGATGCAGACGCTCAGCACCACCTTCACGCACCAGTCCAAGCGGAGTGACGATGTCGTGTCCCTCGCGGACACCTTCACCATTGTCTCCGACCCGTACGACTGCGTGGAATCCTACATTGACGCGCAGGATCCGTCCGTCGTGATGGCCATGTTCGATCTCGATGACACGGCCTTCCTGACAGTCCCTGCCGCGGTCAGCACCATCAACGCCGCCGCCTTTGACGCGACCACGCAGCTCACCTTCAACGCGGGCGGCGTGGGCACGCAGTACATGTGCTACCGACTCGCGGCCGGCACCTGGGCCCCTGTGCTACCCGCCCTGAGCATCCTCAGCGCCATGGTGGACAGCTGCACACTGAACCCCGCCGCGAGCCCCGACAATGGCTACGACGCACTCACCTTCCGCGCGATGCAGTACGTGCCGGTGGAGCTGCTCAGCAGCGACGGGCTTCTCTCCGCGTGGCACAGCGCCGCGGATCAGGTGCGCGTGGTGCCACAGGGCGAACTGTGCAGCAGTGACAGCAGCGCCGTCTTCACCAGCGGCACCAGCGTCAGTGCGACCAACACCAGCGTCGTCAACACGATCTGGTTCGCACCGGCGAGCAGCACCGTGTACAAGCTCTGCTACCGCTTCGTCAGCGCGACGAACGGCACCGCCATGACCAACTGGAGCCCCGCCTGCACGCACCTCACCACCACCGAGGCCTCGCCGGTCGGTAACTTCACCGGCTGCTTCAACCGAGGCCAGGCGCTGGACGTCACCGCGACGCAGCAGGGCACGCTCGTGTACGCGGCCGGGGATGCCTTCCGCTACATTGCCGGCGACTGTCTGACCATGACGGGTGCTACCGTCTCCGTGGGATCGATCACCGTGAACGACGCGGCCCAGAGTGCCACGGGCTTGCCGCTGACGGCGGTGGAGGCTGCGACGACTGTCTACACGCTGCCGTACGCGCTGCTGGGCACGGGCACGAGCCGCGTGCGCCTGTGCTACACCGATGCCGCCGGCAACCAGTTCGCCGTCCCGCTCGACTACGCGAGTCGCCCGACGGTGTCGATCATGAACGTCAGCACCCGCCAGCCGGCGAGCGTGGCCTACCAGGGCACGCTGCAGCTCGGCCAGCGACTGCGACTCAACTACACTGCCGCCACTGTCACCAACACCGCGACCGGCGCGACGAGCCTCCTGACGAGCCCTCCGTTGACGCCGTATGCGCTCATCCCGAGTCCTCTCGCGCCTGGTCCGGCCTTTGACGACAGCACCTACGATGGCGCGACGCTTCTCTCGCTCGGGACGACAACGACCGTGTACCGCGATGGGCGCTGTGTCGCTGCCGCGCGGGCGGCTGACGTGAGTGCGGTGAACCCGCTGAACCTGACCGGTGTCTACGGGCCCGTGTTGCAGTCAGTGCCGTACACGATTGGTGTCTTTGACCCCGTCGTCTCGGCCTACTACGTGAGCTGCTATCAGACCCCCACGTGCGGCGTCAGCGACGTGGGCACCGCAGTGCGTGTGCTGCCCTACAACCCGTCGAACGTGTACGTGGACGTCACCTCACCGCGTCGCGGTCAGCTCCTGGACGTTATTTTCGAGCGCGACACGACCTCTGGCAGCTCTGTGGCGCTGACCCCGGGCGCCGATCGCGGTGCGAAGCAGGCCAACCTCGCCTCGTGCTGGTCTCTTGCCGACAATGCCGGCAGCCTCGTGACCGGCACCACCCAAGAGACGCAGTTCACGACGATCCTCTACGCGCAGGCCCCCGCTGCGGCCTCGACGACGCAGACGCGCAGCTGCTACCGGCTGTCACAGTCGGCCTGGTCGGAGGTGCCCAACGGTGTGGGCACCGTGCTGGCCGCCAATCCCGTTGCCTTCGCGGCGGTCCCGGCGCGACGCCTCACGGCCAACCAGCTCACCTTTTCGGGCGCCAACTTTAGCGCGAGCGACACGGCGAAGATCATCCCGCTCTCGCTGAACTGCTCTGACACGTTCGCGCCATCGAGCAGCATCACGGCGTACGCGATGGACGGCACAGCCTTGGCCAGCTCGAGTGCCGGCTGGCCCGTTGGGACGGTCAGCGCGGACGGCACGAGCGCCACGCTGAACTTCACATCGAGTACAACCGGCACCTTCAGCGTGTGCTACCGCCTGGCCACGGATACGGTGTGGACGCTGGTGTACAGCGACCTCGTCATTGGGGAGCGTGATCCGTCCGCGATGACGCAGACACCTGTCTCAACCCTGGAGGGCGAGCTCTTCACGTTGAACTTCACGAGCACCGCCACGACGACGACGTCGACGCTCTCGACAAACGACTACGTGGCGCTCTACTACGGCACCGACGTGAACTGCATGCACCCCGACGAGGACGCCGCCCCGGCGATCACGGCGGCACCGTCACGCAGCGACCTGCCCGGCTCGATTGCCTTCCAGATGGCCGCCGGCACGCGCGGCAACTACACGGTCTGCTACTTCAACGCCCAGAGCAACGGGCTGTACCTGCCCAGCTGGGGCTTCTCCGTGGTCCTGGTCGAGCCGAACCCGCGCGCGATGCACGTGTTCCCGAACATCACCGTCTCGGCAGACCTGACCGCGCGTCGCCACCAGTCTCTCATCACGCTTCTCTTCGAGGGCTGGGGACTGGTGTCGACGAGCGCCAAGTACGACGAGGTGCGCCTCGTGGACGCCACCACGCTCGCCCAGGCCGACGCCAGCTGCGAGGCTGTCCATGCCGCAACTGGTGTGGTGCGCTACCCACTCACGGCCAACGGCACCTACGCCACGCAGGTCTTCCGCACGACGCCGGCCAGCAGTGCGACCGCGCCGAGCCTCGCGTACTGGGTCTGCTACAAGCTCAACGGCGGTCAGTTCCACGTGGTGGATGGCCCCGCGGTCACCGTCACGGCAGCCGCGGATCCGTCGGCTGGCACAGAGGCCAACAGTAAGCTCGGCGCCACGGTGCAGAATGGCGAGCAGCTGACGTGGTCCCTGACGCGCGCCGCAGGGGCGAGCTGCAGCACAGCGGACGTGCTCTTCTACAGCGCGAACGCGTGCAATGACATTCCCTACTACGAGGACCGCACGAGCGTCACGGTGGCGTCCCTGGCGGCGCTGGGGTCGTCCGCCGTGTCGTGCGCTGCCGCCGCGAGCACCGCTGTTCGTGTCGGCACGTATCTGACGGCTCCGACGACGACGCTGTCACTGTGCTACTGGCACAACAGCAGCGCGACCACGAGCATCGTGCCCGGTGCGGAGTCCATTGCCGTGGTGGCTGGTGTGCCTCCGCCGCTGACGACGAGCCTCACCACACCCGCGCAGCAGGTGTTTGAGTTTGAGCTGGATGTTGCGCCGAGTACAGTGGACTACGTTGTGTTCGTGACAGACCCTGCGCGCTGCGTGGGCCTCACGGCACCGACGGACGACGCCTACTTCACCAACGCGACCTACAACGCGGTGTCTGGTGTGCTCGAGGTCACCTCGGCTCTGCCGAGCGCGGGTCTGTACTATGTGTGCTACTTCCACGATGCCAGCACCGTCGCCAACCCCACCGTTGAGCACGCGCGCATTGTCGGCACTGTCGAGGCCACCCGCGCGAATCCGCAAGGCTGGCGTGTGACGCCGAGCCCTCTCTACGAAAATGACGCCGACGTCCGCCTCAGTCTGCAGTTTAGCGACAGCACGAGCGCCGCGGCACAGTCGAGCGCCAGCGTGTGGCTCGTGCAGATGACCACCAACGCCTCCGCCGTGGACGCGTTCACCATGCTTCAGGTCGCCACGCATTGTGTCGACACGGCCCCTGGCACCGTACTCGGGACCGCGCAGCGCGCGGCGGGCACGGTGGTCGACTTGACCTTTGACACCGCCACCTTGGACTGGGCGCCGTCGTCGACCTCATCGGGCTCGCTGACCGCCGCCGGTCGCTACGCGCTGTGCTACACGGCAGGCACCACCACCACGCGCGCCTTGCTGAGCACGTACCCGGCTCTCTTTGGCCCCGTCGCCAACGCCGGGCCTGTCGTGTGGCCGAGCACCGTCAGCACCGTCAGCTTCACGAAGACGCCAGTGCAGGTCGGTGACAGCGCCATCGCCGTCGCGCAGGGCGGTGGTCTGTCGGCCGCCGATGAGCTCGTCGCCGTCGCGCTCCCCAGCGGCGCCACAGCGGTGCCTGCGGATGTGTGCACCAACGCCAGTTACAGCCCTCGTGTGCCCTCCACCGCGACAAACAGCAGCAGTAGCGATGCCGACAATTCGACAACGACGCTCATCCGCACGTTTGTCTTCAGTGTGTCCGGCGACTACGTGCTCTGCTACACGTCCGCGGCGTCTGTGGCGGGCACGAGCGCCGCCGGGCCACAGCTCGTCTCCTCGACGCCCTTCACGGTGCTGCCCAGTGCCGTCAGCGTGAGTGTGGGGGCCCTCTACGTGGCTGCCCCCGCCACCTTCACCCTCACCGGCACCGGACTTGCCGCGACCGACGAGGCCGCCCTCGTGTTCGTCGGCGACCTGAGCGCGGCAGACGCCGCCTCCGTCACAGTCGTGTGCGGCGGCGCAGGTGTTGTGTACACGCCCATGGCCTCCGCGAACACGGAAGGCACCAGCGCGAGCTTCATCACCACGCCTGCCGTGGCCGGTGTGCATGCGCTGTGCTACCGCCGCGGCACCACGACGAGCCTGCTGACCCCGCGCTTCACAGTGCAGACGCAGACGGTGGTGAGCGCCGCCTTCACGGTGCAGCCCGGCGGCTGCCTGGCCTACTACGCCTGCCTCTCGCAGCCTGTGGTGACGATGCTCAACAGCAGCGCAGGGCCTGCCTCGGATGCCTCGGCGACGGTCGGGCTGACGCTGCTGGATGCCGCGACAGGCACCCCCAGCACCACCGGCGCGCTCTCCGGAGATACGCTCTATACCACCTCCGCGGACGGCTCTGCCTTCACGTTTGTGTCCGTGCGTGTGACGACGACGGGCACGTACCGCCTCTTGGCCACCGTGACGCTCTCCGGAGGAGCAGCCACCGTGCAGGCCACGTCCACCAGCTTCACCGTGACAACCAGCGGCAGCGGTGGCGAGACCGCCGTGGCGAACATGACGTGCACACCGAGCGGTGTCCTGGCCACGCCGACGACGCCCGTGACGTGCACGATGGAGGCTCTCACGGCCACCGGCCCCGACAACTACACGATCCAGCTCAGCAGCGGCACCGCGACGGCGTGTGTCTCCACGGGCACGACGACCAGCGCTGGATTCCCCATCTGCGCCTTTACCGTGACCCCGCCCACCACAACGAGCACCTCCGTGCCGACGAACTACCTCGTCATCACGGCCACGCCAGCGGCGCCGTACGCGACGTGGCCGGTGGCGAACTCGCCGGCCGTCGTCTGGCTGCCGTCCGTGCCGGAGACCGCATCGGTGCTGTTCTGTGCGAGGAACGCCAGCAGCAGCAGCAGCAGCAGCAGTACGCTGCCCTCAGCCGACCTCGTGCGTGTGGGCGAGAGCGTGGCCTGCACCATCCAGCCTCGTGCCACGCGGGCCGGTGTGGCGGTGGATGTCGCGGCGCTCGCGAGTGCCCTGCATGCCGAGTACCTGACCAACGACAATGCAGCGACCGCGACGACGGTGGCGCTCAGCAGCACCCCCTCCACCATGGACGGTGCGTTTGCCTTCCATCTCACCGTAGGGGCTGTGCGCCGCGTGAGCGTGGTGGGCCAGGTGGACACGGACAGCGCACCGACGACGACAACGTGGCAGCCCATGACGAACAGTCCGCAGAACTTCACCGTGATTGGTGTCCCCACGAGTGCCGCCAGTACGCTGCGCTGCAACTCGACGCGGACTGGCTCTCTGGTGTGGTACACGCTGACGGAGCGCTTGGCGTGCGTGCTCGCGCTCGCCGATGCCTCTGGCGCGGTCAATGGACTGGTCTCCGAGTTTGGTGTGCAGATGCCGGAGGGTGGCAGTGCCCAGTTCGCCAGCGCGGCGACAGCGTACGGCACGGCCCTCGCGCTCACCGGCGCGGCTCCCTCGCAGGCGACGACGGCGTCATCGTCCTTGTCGTCCTCGCTTGTGCAAGCCGACGCGGTGGCGATCAGCCCCCGTGCCAGCAGCCTCAACGACGACTTCACGGTGGTGGTGAGCACCTCCACGAGCAGTCTCGCCAGCTACGCGGGCACGCTCGTCTACGTGCGCACGGTCGGCACCGTTCCGACGCTCACCACACACACCGCCGCGACGCTGACGTTCATCGGCTCCGGCCTCGACACCAGCCACCACTACGTGCTGATGGACTCCGCGCAGTGCAGCGTCGGTGCGACGGCCAATGGCACGGCCGCGGCCACCCCCGCCGCTGGCACCACCGTGGGCGAGCTTCAGCTCACCTTTGTCGTGCCTGCTGCGACCAACTTGTACGTTTGCTTCACGCCGGCGGACGCCGCGTCCACGGCCCCACCGCAGCTTCTGCTCAGCCGCGCGTTTGTGACGACAGCGAGCAACAACGGCGGCAGCAGCTCGTGGACGACGGATGACTTGGTGCTGCTCATTGTCGGCGTGGTTTTCCTCTTTATTCTGCTGGTGCTGTTGGTGCTGCTGCTGTGGCGTATCTGCTGCTTTGGCGGCCTGGCATCGTCGTCGCGTCGACGCACGCACCGCCGCACAGAGTCGCACACGCACACCACCACCACCACCGTGCGCAACCATCGCCACGGCCGGCAAGAGGTCGATGTGTACATGCCACCACGGGCGAATGACCGCTTCGTGTACCGCGCCGCTGCGATGACCATGCCTGTGTCACAGCCGGCCTCGCTCCCTGCGACGCCGCTGCCGCCGCCGCTGCCTGTCGCGCCGCTGGTCCCGTTCGCGCTGCACTCGGAGGAGATGAAGGCCTTGCCCAACGCCGCCCCGCTCCCATCGCCGCAGCCGCCGGCGCCGTCCGACTCGCTCAACGTGCGCGTGACGACGCAGAGCACCGTGCAGGCGCTGCCGTCGCAGGTGCCCGCCGCCCTTCCTGTCCCGGCCCCCGTCGTCTCGGCCCCGCCGGCCCTCCACACGGACCCGCACAGCAGCAGCAGCGGCTACACCGCCTCCACCACCGCGACCACGACCACCACGCGCGCGAGCAGCCGCACGGGCGATGGGCCGCACAAGAAGAAGCGGCATCACCACCGGCCACGCTCCAGCAGCGCGGCCGACCGCCGCGACGACGATGCCGACGAGACCGTGAGCATCACCAGTAGTCGCCATCGCGCGCATGCGGCCGCGACAACGCCGGTGCCGCCGCTGCCTCCGCGCCCCGCGAACGCTGGCACCGTACCACCGCTGTCGCCAGCCGTGGGGCCGCTGCCGGGCGGGTTGCCGGACCTCGTCGAGACGCCGCGCGTCCGTCCGAGCGCCACCGTGGCCGGCCTCGCGCCGCCACCTCTGCCGCCGGTGCTTCCGGTGGTACCGTCTGGCCCGTACCAGCACCTGCACCACAGCAGCCCCGGCAGCACCGCGCACGCCACGCCGACGACGCCGTCGATTCCGGCTGCGCCGCCGGCACAGACCGCGCTGACGGCACCACCACCACCCCCACCTCCGCGGCCGCCGACGCCGAGTGCGCCGTTGCACGGTTCGCCGGTCTTCTCTCCAGTGGAGGGCAGCGGCGAGGACGGCGCGTACACGGTCACGGGTCACACCTCGCGACCCATGGTCCGATCCCGCTCCAAGCGGTAAGCTGTGTTTCCTGTTTCACGTGTTGAGCGCGCTCTCCATCTCTTGAATCGTTCTTTCTTTCTTTTTGTCGATGATGTTGTTGATGGTTTGCTCTTCTTTCCTTTTGAATTTCGCTTGCTCCCTGCACCTTTCCCCCGGGGTGCAGACGAGCGTAGATCGTGGTCTTTTTTTTGTTCGACGATCCTCTTCCTCCTTCTTTTTTTTTTTCTTCATAGACATGTTTCGTTTGTCTGTTTTTTGACTCCCTGGTTGGCATTTCTCGGCCACTTTCTGTTTTGTCGTTGTTGTTGTTTCCACCTGCGTGTTGTGATAAGGCACTTCGTGCTGCCCTTCTCTTTGTTCTAACTCTGTCGACACGTCCCCCACCTCTTTCCCGTCTTTTTTTTTAATAGAAAAACAAAGGAAAAGTAGTGGATAGTGCATCCACACACACGCGCACAGCATATACTCGTAACTACGACAGATGCATCCATACATGCAAAACCGCAACCAAAAAAAAAAGAATGTTTCCAACAAAAGTGTTTCTTGGCAGTCGAATCATTTGATTTGCGGCGCCATGTTTTCTTTCCGAACACTGCGGCGATTTGCTCACGCTCAGTGAAAGTAAACCAGCGCGAGCCATCTAGCTAGCATTGCACGCGCGCGTCTGTGTGTGTGTGTGTGTGTGTGTGTCTGTGTGTATGTCTTGGCCGCTGCACGCACACGAAAGACAAGCGCATTGTGCCCTTCTTGCGCCTCGATGACATTCCGCCGTGGCGTGCTTGTTCCTCTTCTTGGAGGGACCGGTGGCTTGGCTTGACTTGGCCGTGAGAAGTATCTGCACGTTCCCACATCTCCATGTATACTGCTTCCCCATCTGATCCCCCCTCTCTCTTGTCCTTTCGTCAGTCTGCCTACGACTACCTGTTCCATTTTTTTAATTGCCACCATTTCGTTAACTCTTTTCTCTCTCTCCTCTAACGTCCGTTCTTGCTCTTGTGCGTCTGTCGGTGTTCACGTAGCTCCCGTCACAGCAACAAATAAAAACAACAGCATAAGCACGCAAAAAAAAAAAAATGGCCACCACTCCCACCAAGCTCACCTTCCTGAACAAGGCCGCCGTCTTCGGCTCCGGTGCGTTTGGTACGGCGCTGGCGATGGTGCTCGCGAAGAAGTCCAAGTCCGTGAAGGTCTGGCACATGAAGCAGCAGGAGGCTGACCTGATCAACCAGCGCCGTGAGAATGTGCTGTTCCTCAAGACGGTGCGCCTGCCCCAGCATGTGGAGTTCACGGCGGATGTCCAGGGCACCTACGAAGGCGCGGACATCATTGTCTTTGTGATCCCCACGCAGTTCTTGCGCGGCTTCCTCGCCCAGCACAAGAAGGCGCTCTGCGACTACCTGACCGAGAACCCGAACGTGCCGGTGCTGGTGTGCTCCAAGGGTATCGAGCAGTCCACGCTCAAGTTCCCCGCGCAGATCCTGCACGAGTTCCTGCCCATGGCGAAGCTCTCCGTGCTGGCGGGCCCCAGCTTCGCGATTGAGGTGGCGAACGGAAAGCTGACGAACGTCTGCGTGGCCAGCGAGAAGATCGAGGAGGCGCGCCGCATCGCGCGCATCATGACGACGCCGGACCTGTGCTTCCGCTGCTGGTCGTCTACGGACACGGTCGGCTGCGAGGTCTCCAGTGCGGTGAAGAACGTGCTCGCCATTGCCTCGGGCGTGAACAGCGGCCTCGGCAACGGCTACAACGCCCGCGCGTCGCTCATCTCTCGCGGCGTGCTCGAGCTGCGTGACCTCACCCTCGCGCTCGGCGGCAACGGCGAGGCCATCTTCGGCCTGGCCGGCCTCGGCGACCTGCTGCTGACGTGCTCCTCGGAGCTCTCGCGCAACTTCTCCGTCGGCGAGAAGCTGGGCAAGGGCATGTCCCTGGAAGCCATCCAGCGCGCGTCGCACGCCGTGGCCGAGGGCGTGGCGACGTCCGAGGCCCTGCACCGTCTGGCGGAGCGCCACGGCGTGAAGCTGCGCATTTGTTCCGAGGTGTACCGCGTGCTGTACAAGCAGGAGAACGCCCGCGTTGCATTTGACCGCATCAACTCGGGTCGGCTGATGGACGAGGGCCTGCCCCCGCTGGTGAAGATGGTGCAGATGGAGTCCAAGGTTTGAGAAGGGAAGGAACGAAAGAAAAGAGCACAAGTCCGCGCACACACATATTTTTATATCGAGACGGGGAAAAAGAAAAAGAAACGTTCACGTGTCCGCCAGTAAGAATAACGTTCGGTTTTGCTCATTTCCAACTTGATTTTTTGGGTTTTGTATTTCTCACTTCACACGTGAAGCGCTCGGTCTCCTGTTCTGTTTTTTTTTTCTCCTCCTTTTCATCGGCCGTCGATTTCTTTCTTGCCTTTTTTGTTCTCTTCTTGCCTGATACTTTCTTTCGCAAGTGGGAATGTCAGAGCGTCACTATCGAACATGGAGATCAAATCTCTCGCCCTTTTTTTCCTATTTTCCTTTGTCGTCGTTTTTCCACGTTGGTGCCGCCGCACTTACTTTCCTCCACCACAGAACAAAAACCAAAGAAGAAGAGAGCATCGCATCGGATCTGCCCACTCGTGTATGGGCGAGACGCGTCACAGCGCCGTCACGCCAGCCTGTTTCGACAGTCAACGGTCATGTGTTTCCCAATTTACCTCCAGCGACCCACACACACACACACACACACACACACGCACACCTCCTTCACTCCCCACTTCTTGCTCCTAGTGCAGCTTTTGTGCTGGTTCGCTCCTTTTTTGCCAAGCCTGCCTCCCGGAAGAGCAGGGGTGCTGCTGGTTGCTTCGGGGAGGGAGGAGGGCGGGGTCCTCCCGGGCGAGCATGCCCGCCCCACGCACCCCTGCCGCACCGCCCCACAGACAGAGGCCGTGCTTCGGCCAGCCAGGGAAAACGAAAAAAATGAAGAGAAAAAAGAAGAGAGGAGAGAAAGGGGGGCAATGAACAGAGAGAGCGCATAACGAAGTAAAAAGCGCGCGTTCGCATGCGCGAACCTGCGGTGGGGTTTCACTCCTGTTGGATCTGCACTGGTCAGTCGACAACGTTCTGACTGGCTTTCCCGTTCTGGTTGGGATCTGCATGTTTGCTGCTGTTGTTGTTGTTGCTTTGTTGTGGTTTTTTTCGGTGTAGATAGATATATAAAAGGAAAGAGATATTTTTCAAGCATTTTCCATGAGCCAGAATGTTGCTGAACGCTGGAGCAGGCCAGTCGTGGCGCCAAGTGGAAAAGAATCGCACAAAAAGAGAAGAGGAAGAATTGGTTTGAATAAAAAGAAAAAAAGGGAGGTGAAAGAGGAGAAAGATAAGAAATGAAGAAAAGAAAAAAAGAAAAAAGCGTCTTCTTGTGATGATATGGGGTAAACACGGTGGGGGAAAAAGAAAAAATCGTTTTTGTTGTGCCTGCCAGGCGTGGGTCGTCAACGAAAGCGTATCCTCTTCTCAGGCTGTTCTCTCTTGGGGGAGATGAATGTGAGAAGCGACGAGGCCGCCGTGTGATAGAGCGACAAGTTGGGGGGTTTGGGGTGTGTGTGTTTCCCGTAATCGCAGAAAAAAGGGGA